>JWJA01005138.1:0-10281 GCA_000812885.1 Lanzia echinophila
ACCGGGCCGAGGGCCTGCGCGGGGTATTTTTCGGGTGGTCTCCCACCTTCGTAGGATACTGCTTCCAAGGTGGTGGAAAATATGGGTTCTACGAAGTATTCAAATATTTATATGGAGAGAAAATGTTCCCAAATACAAATCAAACGGCGATTTTCCTCGGTGCAAGCGCCAGTGCGGAGTTTTTGGCGGATATGGCATTGTGTCCGTTTGAGGCGATCAAGGTCAGGATGCAGACTACATTACCGCCATTTGCACATACGTTGAGGGAGGGAATGGGTAAGGTTATAAAGCAGGAGGGATATGGAGGGTGAGTTGGAAACCTTGCTTACTACAAGGTGGGCAATTGCTGATGTGAGCACGCAGACTTTACAAAGGACTCTACCCACTCTGGGGTCGACAAATACCTTACACGATGGTGAAATTCGCAACATTCGAAACAACAGTCAATCAGATCTACTCGTACCTAGGAAAACCAAAATCTGCTTACAATAGTCTTCAACAAACAGGAGTCTCGTTCCTAGCAGGTTATATTGCGGGAATTGGATGCGCTGCCGTCTCACACCCGGCAGACGTCATGGTTTCGAAGTTAAATAGTGACAGGAAACCTGGAGAGGGGGCAGCAAAAGCAATGGGTAGGATATATGGTAATATTGGGTTTATGGGACTTTGGAATGGATTACCGGTTAGAATTGTAAGCTTTCCCCTTTCCGGCAGATGGGTAGAAGAGAGACAAATGGGTGCTAACGTGAGGAATAGGTCATGATTGGTACATTGACAGCCTTCCAATGGTTGATTTATGATTCTTTCAAGGTGGCGCTCGGATTGCCTACAACCGGTGGACATTAAATGTGGTGTTCGGATGGATGGCTAATGGGATGGATGGGCGGGTAGTATGGCACTGGAGTCGGTGGTTTTGGATGTTTTCTGCCCATGTGGCAATTATTCTTTTATCTCGATCTTTTAATTCTGAGGAATTAAAGGATAAACGGGCCAGCCTTTCATGGTTTGTACTCTTTGATTTGTGGTAGACGATACAATGAATGATATCTAACATAATTGACTGGGCTTCCTGCTGTTCACACATCGCTGTCTCAATTCACAGCACGTTGAGTCGCGGAAGAGTATTCATGGCCAAACACCGAACACTTCTGGGCAACGCAGGAATGCTACTAGTAGGGTGTAGTGAACTTGGTCATCCTTGCCTTCACTTCACTCCATTCTATCCCAATATAGGAGGTATCCTGCTAGTGCAGAATCCCACTTTATTGCCCTGCCAAGATGACAGTAGATGAATTCACTCCCGATTATCCACTTCCGAACCCTGGCTCTCCAAGTTTATCAACACCCACTTCGCATTGCCCGTCACCCCTTAGTATATAAGTATTCTCTAGGATCTTCTCTGTCGACTGTGACAGTCTTTTGGAGCAACGGAGACAGATAAACCCATGCAGTAAGACTACTGCTCGATGATTCTAGGAGAGCTATTGTGGATAGGATTTATGGGCAGTGAAACAAGGGAAACTGGTTTGGGTTGTTGGAGATGAGATTAGTGTTGCTGTTATTATTGGTTTGGAATTTAGTCTACTGTTTGTTTATGCATTTGCGCAATCACTGTCGTTTTAAAGTTGCTTATCAATGAATGGTGAGGTTTTTGGATCCGAAGTCCGATTGCAATCCGTAAGTTAGCAGAGCACCTGGAAGATTGTTTGTAGGCATTTACGGAGGATAGACTGAAACTATGCACCCATGTATCTATAAACTGTGCATGTATTGGTTAACTCTTTGTTGGTGATCTGTAAATGAGAATCGTGGTCTTTTTATACTTCCTACTTCGTGCGCGGGAGAACGGAGAACCGAACAATCGGGTTAGGTATTTAAATGTGGATTGTTGGTGAATGTGCACTGTTTGAGTGAGTGTAGAGTTGGTGATCATGCGCTAGTGAGGGGATGGGGAATGCATGGAGAATGCATGGTGGGTTAGGAGGTTGTTTGAGGATTACAGGCGGGGAAGGGGGGAGGGGGATACATTAGCCTAGGGATTAGAGGGGTTGGAGAGGTCAAGATGATTGGGGTTTCAGGTATAAAAAGACAACAAGACGGAGCAAACGAGTCGAAACATGGCATACTTGCAGCATCAAATAAGTCCAGAAAGAATGATCTGTCGACGTGGTAGTGCTCAACGCGTGATTGATATTAGTCTGCTTCTCATTGCAGGACTTGCGACGCCTGGCTTAGTAGGAGAGCTTTTTGGCCGCCTTCATTGTTTTCGCCGGAGTTATGTTTATTGTTCTCTATTTCTACATTTCACCATCGATTGCTTATGCTTGAATGTCGTCGTCATATGGAATGAATTGTTGTTTATGCTCATTTGCCGTCTCTATCCTATAAATTCATCAGCCGAGAATCAGATTCCACCGCACTCAGAACCTTGTTCTGATCGTATAGTTATCAGGTAAGGTTCAAAGATGCAGGTAACTTTGGGTTGGTCTCGAAGGAACCCAACTTAGTAAACGATTAAACGATTTGTTTGGAAAGTCAACTGTTGATAGAACCAGACTCCCATCTCCCGGGTCCTTTTATCTTCGTAGAAAGAGGGCTATGCAGCGAGCGGGGTGGGTAATGTGGTCGGGGTACTTGGGGGGGAAGAGAAATGGAGGAGTGAATGTTGATGAGGTGAATTTCTTGTTTTGCGGTTGATGCGGACGCCTGTGATATTGTATGAAGCGAACAGTTGGGGGGGAAGTTCCATGTTTTGAAACATAGAAAATGGTGAATCACGGTTGACTTGGATTAGCTAACACTTGATTCTGGTCCTCAGGCTAGAATGTAGCTGTTGCTGAATTGTATATAAAGGCGCTAAGTCCTGGAGATTTTCTGGATCAAATAACAATAGCGATAAGATCGGATGACGTCAAGGGGGTGTCCTGGGACCTAGTTCTCCGAGTCAGGGTCTGTCTTTAATTTCTTCGTACCTGCTAGGGGGTATTGCAAGTGATACAAAATAGGGAAGTCTATTTTCACCTTAAGTTTTGGTCCTAATATTGCTGCCAATGTCTACACCATTGATGTCGTCTTTGCAGAACTCTGCTGGTATATAGGATGATATGTTGAAGGAAACTGTAGCTTTTTCCGGGACTTGAGTCATTGCTGCATATTCGGTATTTTGGCCTAGAAGCGTGTCGAATCAATCTTGCGGCCCCTTGGTTTGCCGGTATATTAGCCTCTAGGGAATTATTTCGGTTAAGAATATGGATAATAGATGCTTTTATGTATTGTGAGCTAGTGGGGCGAGAGTTGAGCGGTTTGAGGGGTTTTCCCGGAGAGAATGGGGAGTGAATATGATGTGGATGTGGATTATGGTTGTGGGCACTCCCTTTAAGGAGTCGTTGGAGATCAGAGAACCATCCCAAATGCCTATAAAAACAAAACTCTCTATCGTAGAAGGAAGGTCAACTGCCATGTATAGCCAAACCAAAGAAAAAAAATTGATGACATGGTAACTGCATATTTGTAAGTCTTAATGAAATGGGAATGTATACACGAACATCCTGGCGCATGTTATGAGAACCTTTCCTTTCTGAGTAGGATAGAGAAATTACATATTCGCTGTTGTTGGTATTAGTGTCGTTGTTTGATTACTGCTGTTATTTGTGGTCTTTAGATAAATATCAATATACTTTGTGTCGTCGGTCAAGCCTTCGTTGATATGCTGAGTACAAAAGAGTCACATCATCCCCAGATTTCTATGTGGCAGATTGGTCGAGTCTTGTAGTCAATTCTCTAAACCACGATCGGCTTGCGCCCATTATCATTTGTTTCAATCCATGTTTCGATGGTTGAAGAACTATTACCATACCATGATGGGACTTTTATATCCCACGGCACCCTGTCGCAATGCGGAGTTCACTGTATTGTGGGCTCCAATAGTGGATCCTTAAAGAATGATGAACAGATATGGAGTTTATAATCCCGGGATTTGATGGTATGGTTCTGTATTTACTGGCTTCTGCATTTGGAGCTAATTTAGCTACGTGGTGGAGCTTGGGTATAAAAGGGACTCGACTCTCGATTCGGAGATCTCATCAATTGCATACCAAAAGAGATGGAAGGATGGTCGAGAGGATCAAGACCTGTGTGAACACTTCGGACATCATATAAAAGGTTAAGTAATATAGTAGCCGTTAAGTCTGTGGACTGGGCAGTCGAGTTCCGGTATTTTGTAGAGTATTGGTTGTCGATTTCTTCAACTCTACTTGCCAAGCTAATGGTTGGATGAGAAATGCAATGACAATGAAACTTCACTGCTTTTTCTCCGAACTACATGCAAGAATCGACTTAATGACAATGAAATTAGTCTTCCGGCCAATCTCAAAAATCTTAACCTCACTCTACAGGTTGGAATCCCTCGACGGAAGTTAGTCTGTGATGTCAACAGTTTTGCTACAGTTTCTTACAGATTCAACATTGCACTGTTATGCATGTGATATTTTCCAGAGTTGCAGTTACTGCATTGCATTCATGTGGTATTTATATATTAATCTTTGGTCAGTCACTTCCGAATTACATGCGAACCTGCAGAGAAGAAATCAGAATATCGATCTTACCTCTTCCATATCTGGAAGGTACCCACGGAGTAAAACCACGTATCGCTTGTGATTTCCGGAAGAGTATAAAATGCAGTCTTGTGCTTGATCGTAATACTTCAAACCGCGTAAAAAGACGAAGATCGAACGGTATTATGTTGGGTGAACATGGCCATGATCTCATAGAGATACAGTTGGAGTTTTATGACGGAGGTCTACTCCTTAGAATGTGTCTATAATAGAAGGAAGCTATGACAAAGTCACTTCGAAGACTTTGATCACTGTCGCTAATTGAAGATCGCAGATTAGAGTGAAGAAATTTATGTTATCGTCTATTTTTCTCTCGTTGTCCCCTGAAAATATCACTCCATAATTATATGTTATGCAACAATTATAGACAAATTCCCAGACTCCAGAATGCCTTATTCAACGCGTGGAGTTTAGTAGACTTATTCGCCGACACCCAGGACAGAACATGGGCTCAAATCGGTCAATAGGATAGTCTTATGTGTGTTGTAGAGAATGAAAGACGGTGGCTTCTTTTTATATCTTGAAATTTAAGAGTGGACCAGCCGGTTTGACGCTAGAGGCCATCGATGATTCAGATACTGCAAAATGTGGGGGGGAGCGGGGCATGTCCGTACTTGATAGTAGAATATGGGAGCTTGGGGTGAATACAGCCTCATGGCTACATATAAAAGGTGGCGAAAAGCTGACTGAGAGTGGGATTACGCCCAAAAACAATTATTAAGTACGAAAACAGGAGATTCGCACTTTCTCACTGCAACCTGTTATGATGGAGTGGGAGACTGTTAGAGAAACCTCCTAAGATTGGATCAGCAAAACCAAAGTGCGCAACTAGATTTCCTTCTCAAGAATTGGTTATTACCGATGTCTGAAACATTAGGATACTTGACAGCAAGTAATCGCTGGCACTTACATAACGGTATACTTCAAAAAACGGCGGTAACTTTATGTGAATGCGTCATTTCTTCCCTCCTTCAGCTAGTTGACATATATTTCACAAATTCGACAATAAATTGGTTCAGGGCGGTAAATTTCTGTACAATGGTAGTGGTGGACCAGCCCCGGCGTGTGGTTCTTTAGCGGCACCGAGGAACTAATCATATTCCATAATTTCATTTCATTTTCGATGACCGACGGGCGTTTGGATCGTTACATGTATTATGAAGCTAGAATACTGCCCAATATCGCGGAATGTCCATGTAAGACTAACGCACATGCATCTGGATGTGTTTATTGATTTTTATCAGTATAAGAGAAGTCTCTTTATATTGCTGAGGTTACAGCGCGACCCACCAAAAAGCTTAAGCCATCATTCTAATGATCAGTGAATACATACTTATTGGCCGTGAAAGCCTGAAGCTCATCATTGTGTATTAAAGCAAGCCCAGCTCTCTTTCCCCAGCACTCGCGACTTGAAAGCTAGAAATTGAGCAACCGAAAGGGCTTGAGAACCGCAAATTCGGGTGCATTCAGTGGTCGAAGTGTTGTAGACGGTTTTCTATGAAGCGTCTCCGAGTACACGAGAGAGACTCGAATTTCGTTATCTTCTTTGTTTGAACGCCGTCGATTCTTGATTTGTATTTTGCTGTCAAAGTTGTGGTTTAGTTTCTACATCATTTTCCACACTCACCGGTTGCTCGGGCGTATTTAGCTTGTGATATTTGGACTTGATGGCTAGTATTGCTATGAATAGAGTCATTCGGTCTTCTTGACGAATAAAATAAAACGACGGTGCTTACGCATGATGCGGCAACAGGCTCGAAGACTTGAAAGTTAACAGATACAAGTAATCATCCAACACTTATTAAACCTTCGTATTTAGTCATTGTGTAGTGACAAATACTGCCATGCATGTCCGATCCTCTAATTCCACTCGCGTCCCATGAGCCATCATTGTTGTCATCTTACATAGTTGTTTGCCATCGTCTTTTTATTGGGCGTGCATATTTGTCCACTCCAAGTAGTATAATCGCAACAAAATCACCAAGCCCCTAGTAGTCATCGTAGACCTCACCCAAACCCCCATTGTCTGCATCTTGGTCGCCGGCATCATTTTGGTGATCCACCATGGCAATAATTTCTTCAAACAGTATATCGCCGTGATCGTCCATGCTATTACCATCGTCAACGCCCTCCATGTCATCATCAATATCTATTATGTTGACATTTACAGTATCCTCCCTGTATTCGACGTTGTCGTACTCAATTTGTTCGTATTCATATTCACTCTTGTTGGGTATGAGAGATTTTGAAGGTAAAAGGTTCCATTAAGTTCTAAAAATCAGGTGGGAGGACCCTTGATTAAGTACAGAGAATCTGAAGGGTAATGCTATAATACGTCATTTTCAACAACTCTCGTCCTTATCCTCGCTGTCTTCAATGACTTTGGTTCCCTCCTTATGTTTGGCATCCTTGCTAGATCTGCTCTCTTTCTTGGCTTTGCCGTCTTCGCTGGTCTTAATTTATCGATCTCTGCATTCAGGAGCCTCTTCGTAGGATGGACTTTCGTACTTATAACATTTCTCTCCTTCTAAATGCTCGTGGAATATGCAATTTGGGATCCTGCCGTATCTCGGATCTGGAAAGTGCGTACCTGGACGGTGTGCCCTCTTTATCTTGAGAATTTCTAGCCTAAGGTCATCATTCTCTTTGAGCAAGCGATCCAATTCCTCCGTAGGCCATTGTTCCTCGCTGGACTTCTCTCGGCATTCTTCCAATATATAGCAGATACATGTAGAAATGTAGTGACGCATACACGAGTTTGTCGGTGTTTCGGTGTAAGCCCACCACATAAAATCGATTCCGGGAAACGTTCTTGCGAAGGATCGGCGGCAGTCATCTATTAACTCGTCCATATAGTTGGGCAGACAAAGCTTATCAACAAGAGTGTAGAGGTTACGAGTAGCCTGACCTCTTCTTGGACCGGCTGGGTATCTTGCGGGCAATTTTCCTGTCTCGATCCACTGTTTGAACATGCAGTTAGTACTTCGGTGTCGGGATGGCAGTGACATTTCGCGGTATTGGCTAGTGAGTAAAGGGGCTGACTCACATTTAGGAACAATTCGAAAGTGTCCTGATCGTCATCGGGAAAGGTGGCAATATTGGATATTCCTTCTTTGACACCGCCATGAAACAGCTTCTCAAAGAAGGGGACTTTGTTGCATAGTAGGTCTTTTCGAACATGGAAATACCTTTTGCTATCCTCACTGCCCACAACAATCTCGACCATCTCGTATCCTTCCATGCTATGGTAAAAAGATAAGCTGGTGTCTGCCAAGGGAAGAAAAGCGCAAACATACTTTTGTACTTCGGGAAAATGCAACCCGTGCTGCGTAACTGGTGTTCTTGATGCTGAAGCTATACTGATGTCAGTATTGGGTTAGATAATCAAGTCAATAGAACATTTTGTTTGCCGTGGCAACGTAAATTAATAAATAGTAATTATTGAACTTAGTGTGAAAGGTGCGTTGAGGGTACAACAACACAATCCCGGAGCCTTGTCCATTTCTCATTCACTATTTTGCCGAAGAAGCACAGCCTCGATGAAGTTTGCTAATTATTGAGCTGATAAAGACAGTAATGCAGATGATGACCGGATATGATAAATCATCAGGTTTCCAGTGACAGAGGTGAGTTTTACTTTGAATCAGGGACCGAGGAATTCTGTCCTGCCTTTGAGATAAAATATGGCTGATGATAAAGACTGGATGATACTTGATTAGTGCAAACAGGAGCATTTGATCTTCATTGTTGTCAAGTAAATTGACAACATTAAACTTCGGTGAAATAGGGACGCAGTTCATCCTCGCGCATATAGAAAAGAGCTATCTTCTGCTAAGGGGACCAAAACCCATGGTGAAAAGACATTTGATTATTGGAGATGTAATGAGAATATTACAAACATTCTCTCCACCACTAGTTCATTACAGAAGCACCATTCGGCTTCAATTGCTCAAGGTCGTGTTGCATAGAATCGATTTCCTTGCGGTGAGTGTATCCCATAGCTCATTTCTGTATAGCTAAGAACAACATAACCAACCTTAGTTCCTATCACATCACTGATTCTTACTGCTGATTTCTTGTATGGACTTACATGAAAAGACACTGTTCAGACACGAGAAATCGAAAAGGTTACGCGAAACACACAGACCGAAAGCCAGAGTTTTGTCGGGAATATTGGGAGAATACCACATAGGAGTTAATTGTAGCTGGTGTGCTGATTCGTCGTCTAGTTGGGGCTGTAGTTGAGGCTTTCGTGAAACTATGAGTGGCAAGTGAGGTCCATGATTCTCCACATCTTACACCCTATTTATACTCCCAATTTGGCATATACAAGAATGCGATCGGCTAGAACGTAAGAGCATATCATTTGGATCATGAAACTTCGGCATATGTTCTAGAAGTACGTTGATAGCGCAAATTAGTCATGCATATACCCCGCGATGTGAACTCACCTCCCAGGTTCCCAGCCAAAAAGATCGCAGATGGGATGTTGGCTACAGTCCAGGTTGTTGACTATCTGAGAGCCACTAATTTACTTTATAGGTAGAACACACCACAGCCGACACACTTGGCTTGCTCTCAGTCTCATCGACGAAAAATAGATGCATCGCGGCTTGCGCTGGGGCGACTGGCTGCGCCGACTGTGTCGTCAACGAATCGTTTGACAAATCACATTTCTTTCTTCGGGCAAGATGACCAAAAAAGACACGACCTACTTCTATAACCTCAATTACCCTGTTTGCAACTTTCACATCTGTCTTGTATCCATTTAGCTTATTTAATAGGATCTGGCAAAAAGCTAAACCATCAGCGGAGCGGGACTTTGCTCGCCTCACTGTTAGGCTGTGGATCTATATATCGCGCTCTCGATGCTGAAGCAAGTAATGAGTCTAAAGGGACATCTACTGGTACGTTCATATGGTTGTAGTGATATAGAATAATACGTGTATCAAGATTCTCGGTTGAATAGGTGGCGGGACAACATCCCACAGCTGACTAAGGAATTGAAACTTCCCCACGAACTCAATGACAATGCAGTCTGGCTGGTATCCTTGCCGTTTCTACGGTTATCATCCGCCTTTCGAGGTTGTAAAGGATCTCCCGCCTGGCCGTTGAACTTATTGATGCTGGACTGGTCGTTAAAATTAAAACAGGGTCGACTTCATCTGTATACCGATTGCACGCATCAGAATGTTCATAATTTCGTAGATATAATATCTCAGTATAGTAAAATGAGAGTCCTAGGGTTGCTAAAATGAACTTACGTTAAGTCATGTGCCTATCGAAATTACCAGACTTACTGACTGCCGGCAGATGCCTGATTGTCAGGTTGGTTTATTATATAAGGTAATTTTGAGGATATACTTTTATTAGGTTTGTCCTAGAAAAAATTCATTATTCAAATTTCTAATTTTATATCAGTATCTTCTGCCATTTTGAGTAAAATATAATAGATTGAAAAGGAATTTTGAAAATTAAACTTACTTAAATGCAAATAAATTAAGGCATTTTATTATACTATTTATATTTATTATTTATATAGTGGAAATATAGATATATCCTCAAAAAAATCGATATTATTTACAGCAAAAATTTGATTTTACCTAAATTAATTTGCTGGCGCCGAATGAGATTACCGTATTTTAGCATTTTTAGCCCGCGGTGCACC
>JWJA01005139.1:0-14249 GCA_000812885.1 Lanzia echinophila
TATGTCATGAAGACAACAATGTGTCCGATTCGAGAGATTTGCTCAGGTGTGGCGGCAGATCGTACAACTTAATCAGGTATGAAGCTGCATATCCAGCTGCATGTCCAGCTGCATGTGCAACATTATCGCCAGTAGCTACATTCCATATTTGATCGAAGCTGCGCTGTCAAGCTTGCTCAGAAAATATGCACATGACACTATTAAGAATCCCCTTACCAAAGATGGCTGGCATTGAATTGCAATCGCTCCTCTAGCTAGTACGACGGAGGAAATATGACAATACTGGTAAATGTGTTGCTTGCGGCGACATCTAGGGATATACTGTACCACCTTGAACCAGGCACACATTTACCGGTTGAGAAACGACCGAGATATCTAATTGGATTCAATAATGGAATTCAAATACCTTAGCGCCTGGTGTTTCTCTTCGTACCACGAACCATTTGTTGCATAGCGATATTCATCACAAGTGTAACTGGACAAGTACAGTTCCAAATACTTGGGTCTTATTTGTATTCCCTTGATGTCCTAGAATCGAATTCATGGGAGCTCTTATTGGGTCTCAACCACCTTCTTATGCAAATATCACTAATACTTACCCCTAGTCAATTTCAATGTCTAGAATTACTTTCAATATGTACGACAGTCAATGCCAGCCATCTTTGGTAAGGGGATTCTTAATAGTGTCATGTGCATATTTTCTGAGCAAGCTTGACAGCGCAGCTTCGATCAAATATGGAATGTAGCTACTGGCGATAATGTTGCACATGCAGCTGGACATGCAGCTGGATATGCAGCTTCATACCTGATTAAGTTGTACGATCTGCCGCCACACCTGAGCAAATCTCTCGAATCGGACACATTGTTGTCTTCATGACATAGGGCTGGGCAAAGCCGACCGGACTGCTACATAAATCGGTACTGCAAGTCTGCCGCAGTGTCCTATAGTTGATAACTTAACCAGGTACCTAGTTAATCAAGGTTGACAACTCAACTACTTTCAAGTCATCAGATTGCTATTATGAGATGTAGGGAGCTCTACTCATCATCCAAGAATGAGATACGCCAGTGTCTTATTACTATTACCTAAAAATGATTATTTACCTGTTCTTGTTCAACTCTTCGGAAAGAGGTTATTTGAAGAGTATTATCTGCTCAAAAGTGTTTGTGATACTATATCCAACTTGGGGTGGGGGTCTTATATTCAATTGATGAAGAGTGAGGTTGCACATTGTCTTATAAAACCCATCTTCTCAATTTTGATGACGATGTCTTTTTCAACAAATTTCTACATTGATACCTAGTAGGTAGGTAGCTTCCTTATAACTTGGGATGTCAGTCGGCAGGTAGGGTAACAATAAGTCTTGCTGAGACATATGGCGGGGAGGATACTTACCATTTAACCAATCTACTTGGTTGCAGCTCATGCTTTTCAACTTGATAACCAAGCATAATTCAATATCATTTTTCATCATTTTTCCATATATCAAATCAATACTTCTTGAATTCTTAGGTTCGTACTAGGTAGTAGCAAAGTCCCAACATACTTGTATCAATACTTGCCTTTTCTTCTTCCCCTCCTTCACCAGTCACCAGCCCAGCAGCTCTCTTCCATCCGCTCATCTATGGTATGATTTGTATTTACAAAGTAGACTAGCATTCTTCCATACCTAGGTATGGCATAGAATACGATAAGCCTGAACTACCTCAAATGAATTCACTACCGGCTGGACTTGAAAGTCATACTATATATCCATTTATGATTCTAATATTTTCAATACCAAACAAGAACTCCATCTGCTTTTATTCAAACAATACATTATACAATAGATTCGACCATTCCACTTACAGCACCTACTCTACACACACTTACTATCAACGACTTGAAGATAGTCATTAAAACATCAATAACGAGAACCAAACGGCATTACCAAGGGACTGGTGGAAGTTACATATAGTATTCGGCAAGGAATCTTTCTTACCTATATGCACTCTGGAACCCCTGAAAGTTTATAATTCTCGTTTGGATATTTTATTTATAATCTTCTCTCTTTTTTTGATACCTATTTACCTAATTGAGAGGCAATTTAGCAATTTGTTTGATTTATAGAATTTTTTACCCAATTTCGTCTTTAAAACCTACCAGTCAATATTTGAATACTAAACTCACCTATCCTGGTCACTATTTACACACACAAAGTCACTTCTTTTACTTCTTTACAACTCAACCAACCCACTTCTTACCGACCACCACTACCACTACTACCACCGCCACCAAATATAAGAGGACTTCTACTCACAACTGGGGCTCCATTATTTATTACTGTACTTTTTCTTTACCTACCCACACCCACACACTTACTCACTCACTCACTCACAAGTACACATCCGCCCGCAAACAAAATTCATAACCCCCACCTTCCTTGTCTTTTAACTTGCACACAAGTACAGAGAATAAAATAATAATATTTATCTCTTTCTAAAACTTTGTTATTTGTCGTACAAAGTCAATTTGTATGTACAATTTTTTTTTCTTTCTTTCAAATCCTTCATAATTGCAATTTGTAAGTCCAGATTTTCTCTTCTTGTACAATCTCCAACCATAAGGAATGTACAAAATGACCACTTTTATTTCTATCATCTGTATCTTGAGGCTAACAATTGCAACCGTTGCGACAGATGTCGAACTACCTCATTTAATGTCATACAAGTAAATCTTGTGTGACCACATAAAGGCCATTCTCATTTACTTGCAACTGCGTACCTGCATATCGGAATTATCGAATCCTCCAAGGAAATCGTTTGACAAGCTTCTTGTGGGTGGAAGACCATCATGGCCTGGCAGCCAGAGCAAGAGCCTTTGAGGCAACTTTCAGGATGTTTAAAAGACTCCTTAAGTGGGCACGACAAGAATGCTCAGAGGCAGGCTGAAATTGTGAGTAGTTTCTTTCTTCTTTCTTGTGAAAGGGGATTTGGCGGCAACTTTACTTCGAACGCTATACTGACAATTTCTCAAAACAGATGCTTCAGCAAGCAAGGTCTTCTCCCGATATTAACAACTATCTCACCTACCTCTTCTCTACTTCGCAGATTCCTCATGGCTTGACTTATACTGAGAACGAATACTTTGCAATTCGATCTGCGGCAGCGATCATGCTAAAGAACAACATCAGGGCCAATTACAAGTCGATACCTCCCGAGAGTATTGCCCTGGTGCAATCAACAGTGCCAGTAGCACTACAAGATAAAACCTCTACGATCAGGAATTACGCTGGGAATGTGATCACAGAGATTTTCGGTCGTGGAGGGATGCTGGCATGGCCTCAGTTACTACCAGATTTGTTGGCTATGATTGGAAACAATGACGGGTCAATTTCCCCAGAGGGACAAGAGGGTGCAATGGCAGCTCTGGCAAAGATTTGTGAAGACAACCGTAGATTACTGGATAAGGACTATCAGGGCCACCGGCCTCTGGCATTCATCATCCCGAAGCTGATCGAATTCGCCGCAAACGAGAGGCCACGGATACGATCTCTAACACTCGGGGCTCTTAACGTTTTTATACCCCACAAACCTCAAGCTATACTGGTTAATCTTGACGATCTTCTCAACCGTCTCTTCCAATTGGCAAATGATCCATCTAGCGATGTTCGCCGACAGATCTGTCGGGCATTTGTTCAAATCGTTGAAATCAGGCCAGATAAGATCCTGCCTCATATCGGTGGTCTAGTTGACTACATAATATCACAGCAGCGAAAGGTTGAGGACGAGGAGTTGGCATGCGATGCTGCAGAATTTTGGCTTACTGTCGGGGAACATGATGAGTTGTGGAGGTCTCTGGGTCCATATCTTAACAAGATCATTCCCGTATTACTTGAGAGCATGGTTTATAGCGAAGAAGATATTGCCATGCTTGAAGGAGGGGGTGATGATGCCGATATTGAAGATCGTGCTGAAGACATCAGACCCAAGTTCGCGAAAAGTAAAAGTGCTCGATTACAGTCGAATGGTGATAACGATGGTAGTAGTAGTTCAAACGGCGGCGATTACGCCAGGTTGAATGGTATGGATGATGATCTTGATGAAGGGGAAATTGAGGAACTTGGTGGTGGTGATGATGACGAAAGTCCCGAAGACCGCTGGAACCTACGGAAGTGTTCTGCAGCAGCATTGGATGTTTTCGCAAACGACTTCAACGGAGCCGTGTTTGAAACTATACTCCCTTATCTAATGACCAACCTGCGACACTCGGAGTGGCAATTTCGAGAAGCGGCAGTTCTTGCGCTTGGTGCTGTTGCTGAGGGATGCATGGATGTTGTTACTCCCCATCTCCCTGATCTCGTGCCCTATCTGATATCCCTTCTGAACGATGGCGAGCCGCTCGTGAGACAGATCACTTGCTGGACACTTGGTAGGTACTCTGCATGGGGAGCTGGACTTGCCGATGCCCATGCTCGGTCTCAGTATTTCGAACCCATGATGGAAGGTATTCTCACCAAAATGCTGGATCGTAACAAGAGAGTGCAAGAAGCAGGCGCCTCGGCGTTTGCACATCTGGAAGAGAAAGCGGGAGCAACACTAACGCCATATTGCAAACCCATCATTCAACAATTCGTCGTGTGTTTCGAAAAATACAAGGATCGGAATATGTTCATTCTTTATGATTGTGTCCAAACGCTTGCCGAGTACGTTGGTCAGGGCCTCGCGCAGCCAGAACTTATCGACCTATTAATGCCGGCACTTATTCGGCGATGGAACAAAGTTTCGGACGATTCACGCGAACTGTTTCCCCTTTTGGAGTGTTTGTCTTATGTTGCTACCGCTCTGGCTGAATGCTTTGCTCCATTTGCAGCCCCGGTTTTTACGAGATGCGTTAAAATCATTCATCAAAACCTGCAAGATTCCATTGCGGCATCCAATAATCAAGGTTTAGATAGTCCGGATAAAGACTTCCTCATAACGAGTTTGGATTTATTAAGTGCTATTGTGCAGGCAGTTGATTCTAAACAATCCGCAGAACTCATATCCGCGTCGCAACCCCAGCTCTTTCAGCTTCTTGTATTTTGCATGGAGGATACGGAGAATGATGTGCGCCAATCATCCTATGCCTTATTGGGAGATTGTGCTAAATACGTCTTTCCGCAATTGCAACCCTTTCTTCCTACAATACTACCGGCCCTTATTCGACAACTTGATCTAGATTCAATAGTTGACGAGCAGATCGACAGTGCTTTTAGCGTACTAAACAACTGCTGTTGGTCAGCAGGTGAGGTTGCCATCCAATATGGTAAAGATCTGGCACCATATGTACCCAAATTATCAGAAGGTTTCCTCCAAATACTTACCAACCCGATGGTACCAAAATCGGTGATAGAAAATGCTGCGATTGCTCTTGGGCGGCTCGGTTTATACAACGCCGATATTTTAGCACCGCATCTAGCCACTTTTTCCAAAGCTTTTCTGCAAGCTATCGTTGGTGTAGATTACAATCTAGAGAAGGCTACAGCTTTCAAAGGGTTCCTATCGATTGTCATACTGAATCCGCAAGCCATGGAAAAAGACATCGCACAATTGATTAGCGAAATTGCTCGTTACAAGAAGAGTACTGAACCGGGCGCTCCAACAACTGCTGAACTACAACAGGTAATTCAACCGCATATTAAGGCTTAAATAGTAATTACACAGCTAACCACATGTTCTATAGGTCTTAGACATTTACAAAAACCTCATTCCGGACTTCAATGCATTCCTTGTCGGTCACATCACTGCATCCGATGTGAATGCTTTGAGGTCGACATACACCCTGTAAATACGGCGGAATGGGTCAAAACAAAATGTTTGATCTTAATACCAGGGAGAAAGCAATTGTCTTCCGATAATCATATAGCTAGGTGGCGCAAAAGGGAATGCATCAGCGAGATGTTGACAACATGGGCGTGTTTATTTTGATGCCGATCAAAGCAAAAGTTACAGTAGCAAGCAAGCCATCTATTCGTAAGCAACTCGAAGTCGAGATATGATATTTGTATTTAAAAGAAATTCGACGTGAGGAATTTAGTTCTATGGCATGGGAAGGAAAACATATGAGTTATGGATGCTCAAAAGTGGATGAACGGGATGACTGATGGGAGAGGAAAATAGCATGAACACACTCTGGCAAATGGATAGCAAAGCGAATGGCCTTTCTTCTCATTGTTCTTGCATGCATACTTAGGTAGCTAGATGGGGCGGAAATTCTGCCTGCCTGGGATATTGTGTGATGGAGAGTCAAAAGGGATAGTAGCTAGGGATTGTGATGACGATATGAAGGTATGGGTGGATGGGCGGCATGATGGGTGGAGAATTGATATTAACTAGATAGATAGATATACTTTGATCTCTTTTATTTTACCATGTCCATTCCACCTTGGGCCCAAATTTCAGTTGTGTACTATATCTCTAATGGTGACATTGAAAAGCTCTGGTGGCGATTATGGATGGCCGCGATGCGATGTGCTGTGCTGTGCTATGTTATAACTCGGATGGGTGAAATAACAGCACTATGATTGACCAGCCATCCATCCTTCGCTCGCCCCCCATTCTCCAAACGCCTTAATACTTCAATCATCTGCGAAAGCGAATTCTTTCCCATGCTGTCCTCTCCAGCCAGAATAGGATTGTGGTGTATGCGTTGTTTCGATATTAAGAGCAGAATGATAGATCTCGTGCTGGGCTAGACTAGCCCGCACAGTTTCATCTGAATATGCAAAAGCAGCTGGCACGAAGAAATGGGATGGAGAAAGGGGAAGCGAATGGGGGAACATAAGAGGATCTCGGCGTCGATTTCTGGGGTGAATAATCCATTACCCTTGGTGAGGACTTGGATATAATGCAATTGCAATGGCGCGCGCAGGATATGTTACATGCATGCTTAAGATAGATATGCGCAAGTACAGTGTGGTGTTATTCTAGTGATGGTGGAGGCGGTGGCGATGGTGGTGGAATTTATGGGTGAGTGGGAGGTGAGGTGAGGAGAGGTGGCCCAGGTGGGGTGATTAATAGGGCATATGCCGATTCGAATTATTCAACATCAAGTGATCAAGAGTTAGTTGATCGATTGGAATACCGAGACCTTAGTCAGTCTTCTGCTATTGTTCACACTCTCACGTCGCAAAATCATGAGATTCAGCACTGAAAGAAGAAGGGGTGGCGTAGAAAGAGCTGGATGCTGTGGGATTTTCTGGGGCGTACTATGTGCTATGTGCTATATTTGCTAGCTGATGTTTTGGTTAAATGAAGTGTTATGCCTTATATTTCCCAGGCTTGATTTTTATTTAGTGTTGCGATTTGTATTGCATGGCATGGCATTACATTACATTACATTACATACCTCAGCTCGCTGTCGATCGTTTGTTCGTACCATCATCTTACGAGTCATGCCCTACCGATCCAACGCGGCGATCTCACATGTACAGAGCAATGTACCGCTTCTGTAGTCCATCTACGTGTCATGGGATATGATGACTGTGCTGCTATTCCTTTAACGCTGTTTGAAATCAGATAAGTGGTTGTTCATAATTTCGCCGTCGGATATGGATATGGATATAGCGGAGGGGCGCAGTCGCTGAGTTGAAGTTCCTGGGGAGACGGATGTATGGAGAAGATGGCGACCTATGGTTCCTTGCTGCTATTTCAGGACGCCGAGGCTTACGGCCGGCATTGGTTACCTTTGCCTTGCTTGCGCAGGCCTTGCAAGCTTCATCAATGGGTATTTTGAGTTTGAGCTCCACGGTGAAAGTCACCATGCTGAACACGGTGCATTGTCCGATACTCCATACGAAGCAGCTTGGCCATCCTGGCTATCTAGTGAAGATATACCTCGCATTCCATCCATTCACAAATCGTGACTTGACCCCCTGACTGGCTCGTAAGGCAGTCAGCCCAAATGCTACTTCGTAAGCTAACCCCCGAGGATACGCTGACTGGCACTTGCCCCAATCCCTCAGTGGCTGTGCTGTGCCCCGAAACATTAGCATTGAAGAACTTCACTTGGCACGTTGACTAAGGATTTCCGTTTGAGATAATGATTATTCATCATCATGATAATCATGTCGATGCATCATTGATTTCCCAGAGACCTTTCCCCGTGGGTGAGAAATGGATGGTATCGCAGTAAACGGGCCGAAACCTTATGCCTTGCATAATGACCTTCTTTCACTGAAGTGAGTGAACGCACCATTTCCGGGACGCTTCCACAAGGGAAGCACGAGTTGGAAGAAAACATAGTGGTAAGCTGAAGCTGATGTGAAGGGTAAGGCGTTTGATTGGAGGTCTATTTAATCCCGATATGGATCTTGCCTAGGTGTGATTCCATGATCCAATCAAGACCACTTTGAACGTCACACTTGCGGATTCTAGACTATGGTAATGCTTCCCTATGAGCGGCATCTTTGCAGTCAGTCCACTTTCTGGGCGTCATAAGTTATAACCTAACGGTTGATAAATTGGGCCTACGTTACTCTTTATTGCACAGAAGGATCTTGATTGATGTCAGAAGAAGGCTTTCATTGCATATTGGATGGAAGGGGCAGAGAGAAAAAAACATTGGATGATAACACACCCAATGCCCCATTTTGATTCTATCGATTTCAAAGTGGCACGAATGTGATAGAACCATGTACATGACCAGGATAAGACGTTCACCGACTACATAAAACTTTTGAGGGGTGGTTGGGGGAACACATAAATGTACCCCGCAATCTTCAGTGCCCCTTCCCGAAAATTCCTCTATTCCCAAATCCGACGAAGTAGAGTAGAGTGTAGAGAAGTGGCACAAAATCGGGCAAATAAAGAGATCTTGGGTTTTGCTCCCGACATGTTGCTGCTTGCTGCTGCTTTATTGTATACCGTGTGGTGATACTAAATACATTGTATCCTTCGAACTTATGCATATGTACTTCGCACTTTTTGTCAAGATAAGTACCCTTCCTGCACTCGTGAGGTCATGGTATCCTAGATGGATGGACCAGAACTAGAAATCTTTTCCTTTCTACTTTCAGCATTCGACGTGCATATAGTAGGAACTTTTTGGCTGCACATGATACACAAACTCCGATACGGCACGGATTAAAGGATGACCCATTCGGTTCTTCACATCTTGTTCAATACATCCTATAGCAACTAGACCAAGTAAGTCCATACATACATACAGTATAAGTTTGTTGTACCGAGAAGAGAGTTTTTAGTCATAATCGGTGATGATATCCCGAGTGTCCTTCAGGATGATATAACACTATATTAAAGCTCTAAAGCAGAGAAATCAGCTGGTGCCTAATAAAGGTATATAGTACAGTCCAATACAGTATACCGGAATCCAAAATAATAGAAGTAGTAGGTAGTAGTATCGGATATAAGATATCTAATGCAGCCACAACGAAGTTGATCTTTTCTGACCCGTCCCTCTTCCTCCTCCTCCTCCTCCTCTTCCTGGAAAATCCTTAGCTAGATTTATAAGTTTCACAATTAAGATTTAAGGAAAAAGTACTCGAGTAGATCTTGAAGAAGCCTTTCTTCTAAGCGACGTGCATTCTCTCTTTTCTACTACAACCACTACTACTGTACATACTGGGTACATTCTAATAAAGTTATGCACTTATTAACTAGTTTGGATATTTATAGTAATATATTAAGAAAATCTTTCAAACCCCTTGCTAATACCAAGAGAAATAAATGGATTCCACCAAACCTTAAAAAGAAAATTAAAAGCTTGGCTTTTAGCTAAATATCTTGGTATGTCCAAATCTTTCGATTTTCTTCTTGTGTGGGTGCAAAGGTGGATGTGCTCGGTATATTCAGGTCGTTTCACCACTTACAAGCCTCTCTGGGTGTGCTCAAGCAAAAAAGCTAAACAGAAAAAAAAAGCTAACTGTTATCCCTAGATTTCCTAGGGTCATACTACAAGGAAATATACATATGATTGGTCCGCATGAAAGTTTGAAGTTTGAAGAAAACCCCTGTACTAACCTTGTCCCTTGAGGGTTCAAGACCCAATGCAATGGTAGTCCTAGCTAGTTCTTCTAGTAGGTAGGTAGACATGTCATATTGTCAGTGTCATACATATTTGGCCATCCATTTTCTCTGCATAACATAAGTTCTCCAGCTTGACTTGACTGTCTTTGAAGTCATCTTTAAATAATGCAACAACTTGAAAAAGTATCAACTGTATGAGTTTCATGGCTTTAGACAGTAAAAGTACTATACATACTATATTTGGAAGCTTAACCTAGATATGTGGATATGTCTCCCCATTCTATCAATGATCATTTCGATAATAATATGGAGAAAGAAAAAAAATGAAGAAACTTAACCTATTCGCCGAAAGCTCCGTGTGAAACATTTTTGCCCCAGAATCAAATCTACTATAACTTGTAAGCTAGAGGACAAGGTAAAATTGACGTCGATACCGTAACATGGTGGGTGCGCAGAAGCAGATTCGTCGTATGCCGTGGAATGGATGAACCATAGTTTTCTATTGCCGTAAGAAAGGGAATATGGAGACTCAAATCTATTTTGATAGGTAGATGAAGAAATAACTATACAGACAGTACGAAATACCGATAGTTCAATATGTATATGCACAGATATTAAAGAATTTGAATTGTCTCTAGATGTATGTATTCTATTCAATCAATAGGCTTTTGACGGAACTCTACGGAAATATATTATACCTAATACGTACCTATATACCTAGGTACCTAACCCAAACTTCTCAAAGAAAATGCTCCAGCCGAGGAGAGAAGACGGGGACGGGAATAATACTTATTTAGCTAGTATAAGTAAGTATAAACAATATCCGAAAAGTCCGAGATATACCAGACTTTTATTTCATCACAACTCATAAAATATCAATACACAAAATCATAAAGTGTATACGTTAAAAAAACATATCTCAAGATTCAAGAGATGATTTGATCATACCAAGATTACTATGATGATGATGATGACGGTGATGGTGATGTTGAGAGACGGTGATGGTGATGTTGAGAGACGGTGATGGTGATGCTGAGAGACGGTGATGATGATATCAAAATCTGACTACAGAAGACCTGACATGTTTAGTTTATGCTCTGCATCTCTCTAGCTGCTAATCTACCGTGTGATATGCTCGGCAATATTAGAATTCCATACTTCAAGAATGACAATCCGCTTTTCATGCTACATTTCGATACTACGTTGTATATGAATATGATGATGCAGAGAGTAAAGCAATACAAATCGAAAGGTTTTGCTTTTTTTGTTCGTTCTTTCCCAGAAAATAAGATCTTCTAGAAGAAAAGACATTGCCTAAAAATAGACCTTTTGGGTTTTTCCTTGCGCAGATTCAGTCTTAGCTGCATTAGCTAGACCTACCAACCTACCTAGGTAAGTAATCATTGTCTAAATGTGGTAAGGACTAAGTTGTGCTTCATGCATGCGCCGACCACGCTACATGAGGGCGGCGTCCATAGTAGTATGATGATCAATGTGTGCATAAAGTCCCATACATCACAGGCAATATTTGAGCGATATACCGATTGTAGTATCCATACATAGTAATCTCAAACGATGAAAGTTTGACTCAGCTTCTAACATATGAATAATCACAAAAAGCATCCTCCGTGGAGGTGGAAGGAATGAAAGGCGGTGAACCACACCATCGTGAGCCAATTACCCAATAGAACTAATGTACTTGCTTGTAGCCACACAGATTCGCAGGTGTCGTGTTGTTAGACCAAAGCTTCAGCAACATGTTCCCTTCATCGCGAAGAATGTGGTATACGTCGTTAACGCGAGTGTCTAAAATGATACTTGATCTATTCCCGTAATAAAAACACCCTCATAGGCTACTTTATTCTACTAGTCAATTTATATTGCAGCAAAGTTCACAGAATCCTTCTTTTGCTTTGACTGGTTGATATGTTAATTCAATTATTCAAGTAGTCGATGATTATTATTCGACCGCATGAATGATATAGCTTCGTATTATGACCATTCCGCATTTTGAGCTTAAGGAATCTGTATTATGTAGAATGGCGAAGCTTGCTTGAATGTTCAACTTTCAGACAAAGGACGAAAATGATGGATCTAACGAACGCGAAATCTTTTTGGGATTTCGGGTAATCATGATGCCGGCTTATCCTGTGTTTGGTACATTATAGTAAGTTGGCACGTTGGCTTAAGTCAGGTGTGGCAGGTTTAGACGGTAATCGGGCGTGTATCCGGCTTCCGCTATATCCTAAAAAGGAGGGTTTTGGCCCCATTTGCCAATCGCACATCTCCCAAATGCGAACAGGTAGCCTTCCAACAGACCTTTGATATTTTCGTCGACATTGAAGCTCTACACAGCCGTCCGGCAGTTTCATTCAGCCTGTCGCCAAATACAACATGGAACCCTGACTTTGTTCCGCTCCTACTTTATAAGGATGATGTAAAAATGGACACGAGAAACAGGCGACCGAGTGTGAGCTTTATTTGTTTCAATCGGTCGTCTATCTGAAAAGATGAATGGACCCTCATTGGAACGGTGCGACACTGGTAAGNAATGGATGATCCGTCATGCTGGTCATGATTTAGTGCGGGAGGCGGAGCAATTCGCCTGTGCTACCNATTANCGACGAAGGATGAATGGTGATGGATGGATTTAGGAAGTCGTAACGCGGTGACGCTACTGGCCTGCTACTCAAGCCTAACCCTCAACAATAATAAGCTGATTGGTACTCACTCACTACATTGGCTTCTGCTGCGCATTTGTGCAAGCGAAGAAGGCGGTGGGATGAGATGGATTGGATGAAATGGATGATGGATTTTGGGTGATGGTGTTCCCGATTAAGAAGAAAATATATATCTACAATTCACCCTATGCATTAGAGAGGCAAGGTTTGCATTACAGCGCTGTGCAATGCAGTGCAGCAGCCACCTACTCCATCACATTCTTTGGGTTCCGGTATCGATTTTGGTAGGCTAAGTGCTACTGCATTGTTTCATTCACATCTTGATTGAATAAATACTTTGACATCTTTGGGAGACAATGTACTGTATCTCGGGCATTTTACAAGTATTTCAGATAGATAAAAAAAAACCAATTATTTGTCATCATGAAGCTGTAATAGCTGAATAGTAACAAGAATCATCAAATGATTTCTAATTGATAATAGTGCTTAAAAATATGGAAGTTAGGCTTTACAGAGGCTGGAGCCTCATGTTCATAGCGGGCACTACCAACTGCAAAACCTTCGCCGAGTAGGGGTCTTGATACATTCCCTCGTCATAGCCATAGTAGAAGGTGTTATAAGTATATTATCACACCAACCAATAGTTGTAGGGTAGGAAAAACCTGTAGGCCAATAGGCCAATCCTTTACGGGGTAAGCAAGTGCGGTGAGTTTCCGTTTCCGACTGGTAAGCCAAAGAAAACCGATATATTAGGAATTGTTATCACCAAAGCCACAAGGCCTTCTTCCTGTTCTTGAAACTTATTTTTCGAGTTCTAACCAATCGTCTTAACTTGTACATACCTAGGTAGTAAAATACTTTATATTTATTTTTAGAATAATATGCATTCCATAGTTGAAAGTTAAACACTTTCTCAGACTAAAACTAAGACTAGAGACTATTACTTGGTAAGGTCCACCTCTTAGGAATGTTTATTATCCTTGTAATACTTTATTTCAAAGACTTCATCAGAAGATCTACGCCGCTTAAAGCTGGTTCGTTGGTTCAAATTTGCAAGGCTACAATAACTTTTGAAGACCTCATGATTTACTGATTTTGATCTTTTACATAGTGAAGTATATATAGAACATAGAATGGTTTTATGAAGTAGAAATAGAAACCTTCTTTCTTTTTAATGGAATGCTGTTAGCTTTTCTATCTAGCGGTCAGAGTACCTAGTAACTACAATATACAACCAACAACTTAACTAACTTAATTCTCATCTATTTGATTTACGTCAAACTCCAAGTCTCAAAAGAGAGAGAGAGAAGGGTATTTGGATGTATATTGATAGGGTAGAGTATTAGGTAAAGTACCTTGGATACAGTAAACAACAGTAAAGGTAGGGAGGGTGTTTAGGTAAAAGGCAAGGTAGAGAAAGGTAAGGAAGATAGTTTGTTCTAGGTAAGGAAGGTAAGGATCAGGTAATACTGGCTCGCTGTGCTGCTGTACGGAGTATATTCAAATACAAATATACTTCATTAGTATATGAGTAAGGGGATAATTTCGGAACATGGGAGG
>JWJA01005141.1:0-11935 GCA_000812885.1 Lanzia echinophila
TGATGCATCTTATTAAACTGCTTACTAGGCAAATATCCTGTCCTTCCCCAGTTGTAGCTTACCCCGACGCCATGCTTTTTCCTTTGGTATATCATCCTCGCCTATTCTCCAAAATAATCTCCGTGTTTTCCCTTTTCCATCACGTAAACGCCATCCAGAGACAATTCTCAAACTCCAAAGTAATATCGCCTCCCTCACTCCACATCCATCGAGTAGAGGCTTGTATCGAATGTGAAAGGTTTATCAAAGATGGACGTGTCCGCTAAATCATCCCAAGACTGTTGTGGAAGAAGATCGTCGCCAAACATAGTTAGATCTTCACCGGCATTTATATTGTAGCCGTTCATGTTGCCATCAAAGAGGTTATCGGTGTCAGGATTGCCAAAAGGCATCCATCCATCATCAATGAGGTTGACCTCAATATCCAGACCTACCCCTTCAGATATATCGCTATTTGGTTCTGATACTCCATCTTTACTAGATTCGGGGGTATCATTGGGGGTGATAGATCGATACACATTCATGTCAGATATAGCTCCATCGGCCCCACTTTCAAAGCCTGAAAAGGTCTGAAGAAGGTCATGCGGATCGATAGTGGTATTTGCCCATGGATCACTAGCCTCTTGCAAGGGTTGAATATTGTCTTTCTTCGAGACATCCATTAAAGCGTCGGATTGAGAATTGGTGTTGGGTTGTGCCATCTTAGATCCTGCCGAGCTACCTTGTCTGTTCATAGACGCTTGACGGTTCATGGGTGTCGAAGCCATAGCAGGAGTAGTAGCCTCCTTCGGTGTCTGGCCTTGCTTTGACCCCAGAGCAGCCATTTTGGTGCCCATAGATGACGGTGTAGCAGAATTCGTGGTAGGGGCAGTGACCGCCTTTTTCGGCTGTCCTTGAGGGTCTAATCCTAGCATGTTCGCTAGATTTTCTTCGGCGTATCTTTGTGGGTTGTCGAGCGGTTTCACATGCTCCTCCTCATTATGACGCTTGAGTTCTTCCTCACTCTCAAACCCAATATTATGACGTTCGCATTCAATGTCAGAGCAGCACAGATTTGGCTTTGGAGGACCTCTGACATCAGCAATCTGCTGTCGTCTTGCCACGGGCGATACCGCCTTTGACACTTGAGGCGAGGAAGTGGAGCCAGGGGTACCTTGGCCTTGAACAGGCGTACCGTTTGGCTTCTGCTTCTTGCGTGCGGGAATGTGAAGGTTTTCTTGAGTCACAGCAGGCGGCTTCACTGTATAGATGGGTTGTCCATGCGGCGACGAAGCACCAAATGGGAATGGTGGTTGTGAGGATGTGGGCGCTGCTGGTGGATGTGAACTGCGACTGTTTGATCGTTGATGCATCTTATTAAACTGCTGCAGATTGGCAGCATTCAAGGGAACGGTCTCAGACGCCTGGCTAGCAGGCGCAGTTGCCTGATTTGTCGCAGGGTTTTGAAAAGCTTCTGATTTCTTCATCTTTGGAAACCTGTCACTGAGATTCTTGATCATTCCAAACAACAAAGCCTTGCCACTTTCTGCCTCGGGAAGGCTGATTGAGAAGTTATCTTTCACTTGACGCAACTCCTTGTCCTTGAATTGCTTTAAAAACAGTTCACGCTAAAACAATGTCAGCTATGGTCTTTAGCAGAATTCTCAATCAACTTACGGTTCGGAAAAAGTTTTCAGCTCGTGCATCATCGTGAGTGAGAGCATACCATTTACCTATGGCTCGGTACAAATTGTTCATCAAGGGAATGATTCCCTCCAACAGACTCTTCATGGCCTTCTTCATCTCAGGGTCCATAGGCAGGTCAGGGTGGACAGATTTCTCAGCGTTTTTCGTCTCTACTTCCATCATCAATTT
Organism: Lanzia echinophila; assembly: GCA_000812885.1. NCBI lineage: Eukaryota > Fungi > Ascomycota > Leotiomycetes > Helotiales > Rutstroemiaceae > Lanzia > Lanzia echinophila. The sequence continues at coordinate 1,855 of JWJA01005141.1, forward strand.
CAATTTTGTTATTTCCTCAGGAGTTGGCTGTGGCTGTTGCTGTTGCTGTTGCCTTGCTCCTGCCTGTAGACGCATTTCGTATTGCTTCCTTTGATCTGGATTTAATCTTGCAAGCATCTCCGGGGTTAAGGTACGTGGCATGGCAGGTTGTTTTGGCTGAGGTTGTTGTGGTGGACGTTGTTGTCCATTTGGATTAGGAACTTCTACAACATCATCGCTGCTGGCCCGTTTCAGGTTCTTGGGGGGTTGCGCAGGGGAAGCATTCTGAGCAGCTGCAGGTTTATTATTTTGCGGCTGTTGAGGCTGTTGAGGCCGGGCGCGGTTTGTGGCTGCAGGAGCAGGCACAGGGGCAGGTGCTGCTGGCTCTGATGCGGGCGTCTTTTGTTGTGGCATCGGTTGCTGTTGCTTTTGTTGTTGTTGCTGCTGCTGCTGTTGTTGTTGTTGAGCATTAGGCATCTGGTTTCCATTTGCAGAACTATTTTGTATATTTGGTCGTGGTTGCTGACCATTCATCTGAGCCATCTGAGCCAGGCGGCGGTTCATATTTGCCTGTTGCTGTTGCGCTATAAACATCTTAATTTGATCATCCGTAGCATTAGCAAATTTGCCTGAGGGATGATTTCGGAATGCCAATATTTCTTGAGGTGTAGGCTGACGATTCTGTGGACCGAGATTTGTTGCATTCGGCATCTGCACGGGAGGTTGGCCCATTGGAGCTACAGGCGCCGCCATTCCTGGAGGAACCATAGGCATAGTATTTTGTCCTCCGGGTGCGCCAGGCGCCATACCCATCGACTGGGGAGGCTGCTGCGCTGGACCATTTTTGCTTCGACGTAAAAGTTCGTGATAATGCATTTTTTGCATGTGCTTCAAGGCGTTTATGGCGTCTGGCGGCATGGCGGGGTTCGAATTGACCCATTGCTTTAATTGACCCCATTTTTTAATTTCCGGTGGTATGTTCGCAGGCATTTGCGGATTACTCATAAGATTCTGAGGAACTATTGCATTGTCCATTTGTGTTGCTAATTGCGCCTCGACTGGTGTCATGTTATTCGGTCCGCGCTGCATCCCGTTTGGATTTTGATACGACATCTGCTGTTGAAGAATGTATTGTTGCTGTGGCGTCATGCCTGTCATTAATGCTGGAGGCGGACGTTGGCCAGGATTCGCCATCATAAATTGACTCAAGGCTTGTTGTTGCGGCGTAAACTGACCTGGTTGTCCAGGGCGAAGCTGCTGACCGTTCGCTTGCATAGGCATTTGTCTTTGCGTTTGCCACCTTTGCATTATCTCGTTCAACTTATCTGCGGGCATAGATGCATAACGTTGTTGCTGCTCCGGAGGCAGACTGCTGAAAATACCATTCATGCCCATCATGGCATTACCTGGGCCCATCTGGCGTTGATTTCCTTGCATGAAACGCTGGTCTAGCGGTTGGCCAAATTGTGAGTTAGGATTCGTTCGCATTCCCTCGGTGTGATTCGGTTGTGATGGCGTTCTCAGCGGGGTGTTGAGTGTGTTCAGTGCAGGGCTTTGTTGGGGGGGCATTGGACCCATTCCACCGGGCTGGCCTTGTAGACCCCCCTGCTGCGCTTTGGCGGCAGCATTCGCGCGAGCCTGCATTTGTTGCGACTGTTGTTGTGCTGCCTGCATCCTCTGATTCTGTTGTGCGTTGAACATTTGTCCTGGAGTAGCCTGTGCTCTTGCATTCGCCATCCCGACAGAGCGTTGTTCGTTAATGTTCATTGACTGTCCAGGCATAACAACATTTGGCTGAGGGGTGCCATTTCGGGGTCCGCTGACGGGCACGACCATTTGGCCTGCTTCTTGTGCCATTACCCCAGCTTGTTGTTGCGCGTTCATAAGATTCTCCATGAATGCCATATCCGTAGGAGGTTGCGTTTGACCATTCATAGGACTTGGGTTCATTGACCTTTGCTGCTGCATAGCTGGTGCCACTGGTGGACCACTTGGCGCTTGCGATAATGCGGATTGTTGTCCTTGGGTATTCGCCTGCGCTTGTGCCATTTTAAATTTATTGACAGCCTGTTGACGGTACCATAGCATGACAGGATCCTGATTCTGTTGTTGGGCACGCTGAAATGCTGCGGGATCCATCCTTGACTGCATATTATTCCTCACGCTATTCTTCTCTTCCACGGATGCTTCATTGAATAATCTCATTGCCTCGCGTAAAATGATATGTTGCTCTGCTTGACCAAATGGCATGTTATTCATCGGTCGAGAACCATTCTGTAACTGTTGTGGCATGCCGTTCCCTTGAAATTGTTGATTAGGATTCGTGCGTTGTGGAAGCCCTTCGCTCGTTGCTCCGCCGGGCATGGGTTGAGATTGTTGTTGAGGGAGAGGAGAGGCTTGCATCTGGTGCTGTAAATGATGAAAACCTTGCTGGGGAGGTGGTTGAGGCATGCCTCGTGCCAACTGGCCCGGCATACCGTTCTGATTCATCATCATTTGTTGTTGCGCCTGTGCCTGTGCTTGCGCATGAACCTGTTGTTCCATACCTGGTCGATTTCTACTTCGATGTTCATGTAACTGTGTCTGCTTCGAAGCCAGGTCGCGTTTGTAGGTAGCCTATAGATGTTAGTTAAATGTGCACACCATTTTGATTTCCACGCTTTATACTTTATCCGGTGCGGCATCAAAGATCTCCTTCTCGTATCTAACAGCCATATCAAGTAACCGTTGCATCGGTGGTGGATTTGGAGTTGCCTGACTAATAAGACGTAAACTTCCAACACTAATAAAGAAGTACCAATCGTTAGTACGGTTCCAAATTTATTGAAGGCTATGATTCACTATCTTTACTCACAGATTAAAGACGCTACTCATACGTTCTTGAATAGGCACCGAAACTTGCCACCCTTGTAATTGATTTTGGCTCGTATTCTCTTGTATTTTTGCACAGATCATTGCGTGCATTTGATGAGTTTGCCCGCGCATCTGTTGCTGGTGCTGCTGGTGTTGTTGTTGCTGTTGTTGCTGCTGTTGTTGTTGCTGCTGTAACATTTGTTGTTGCTGCTGCTGTGGCATCATTTGGCCTGCACCACCCATATGTGGAAAATTCGAGGCCATCCTGAGATTCGGTGTGGCAGGGCCACGCTCCTACAGAGGAGTTCCGACTCGGCTTCAGTTCAGACCACCAGCCTGGGTCTTTCCGATGTAATAAATATCGTGCGAAAGTGTGAAGGAATGTACGAGGGAATTGAAGCGGGTTGTGAAATCAAGTTTTCGTTAACCCTGGTAGATAAAGAGTAAATGTCCTGAGGATTGCTGACAATAGGCGGCGAGCCGTGATATGGCTGCAGGCTGCCACAGTTACATTGACCTAGAACCAAACTCTGTGTTTCATAAGAATATCCTATTGGAAAATAGTGTACTCGTTTGCGATGCAATCTGGGGTGTACGGGAATTTTGAGGAATAAGTACGGGAATGGTGTAAATTGAATATGGAGTGAAGGGTATTTCCCGAATTTCGAAGTTTGAAGGGATTCGCAAAGGTAAGAAAGGTAATTCTTAAAGATTGATCCGAAAATGAATTGGAAACATTCAATCGAGGTCGACGATAGCCTTTGAAGCCTTGGAAAGCCAACACATTCGTTGTCGTTGTTGTAGTTGTTGTAATTGGGAAAATCAAAACTCTCGAATATTGGTTGTTCATCAACCCTGTTAAATCCACCAAAAATAATCAATTTTCTTTCATCCGATTCGTTATACAGATTATTTATATTCAATATGACCGTATGTATTTGTAGTTTCGTAGTTAATAAGTAGTAGGTAGTAGGTAAAAGGTGGATGAGAGATGTATGTTTAAGAGTGAATATTATTTCTTTAAAAAAAAAGAAAAAGAAAAAAAGAAGGTAAGTAGTAGTATGAAGAAGTGAAAATGAAGTGAAGTAAGTGGTAAGTGAAATGTGGTGGTTGATGATGAAGAGATGATACAAAAGTTCCTTCTACGGAAGTTGCGTCTAAGCGTAAGTCAAACAGCCCCAGAAAATAAGACTTTTACTAGGATTAATTCGTCGATTAAGAAAAGTAAAATCCCTGTTTGTTAAATTGTAAGGATGTTTAAAGGTAGGTGTGGTAATAAATTAATGTTACCAAAATATTTTGAGAATAATTAATAATTTTATATGTTATATTGAAAGTATTTGGTATTCAAGAGTACCTAGGTATATTTGCAGTAGGTAGGTACGTAAGTATGTATATTCTTACAACTCATTGTCAAAGTATTTACACTGTCTGTTAAAACATCTATAGATATAAAAAAAATAACTCGATATCAAAGAATCTCCTAACTTGTCTTGTGTACTCCGTACGAATATTACCTATTACCTACTAGGTAAGCTAAAACCTCGGCTACCCAATTGAAAGGAGAGAAGAAGAACGACAGCAACAATTTAATATTTAATAAATACTTATTCTTACCTGGTAATTACTTAGGTATCTAGGTAGGAAGAAGAAGAAGAAGAAAAAATGGAATTATTGGAGTTATAGTAACTTGCCCAAGTATAGTTAGAATAATCATTTGTTTGTCTCTTCTCATTTCCTTCTTTAGATTTATCATTCTTGCTAAAAAAGAAATATCACCACCCATTATTAACCAACCGGTACTTGAGTCTGGAGGTAGACAAGTTCTCGTCTCAAATGCTCTTTTCCATTTATTAGCGCCGCATTTTTCTACCAAGGTAAGGGGAGGGGAGTATCAAAAACCAGTTCTTATAAATTGTACCTTTCATCTTTCCTTTCCTTTTCCTAACATATATCCAGCTTCTAACGAGAGTAATAAGCATAGAAGAAGAGATATTACCAAAAAAAAACGGCAATTTTATCGATGCGCCTCTTTGAAAAAAGTAAGTTTTAATGATTATCGTGTATACTACTTAGCTTGTCTGATCACATCCATACATAGCGATAGTCTCATACTTAGCCAATTTCAAGGTTTATTTGTTCAACCCTATCTCACAATCTTTTCTCATCTAACCTCTTAAGTTGAGATTGGTGTATTATATCTTTTACTCTAACAACATGTGTGAAGGAGGATACATAAGATGAACATGAAGAAATGTTGAAACGAAATCTTTAATCTTTCTTCTCTATCAATTCAATTCAAAACAATCTCGAATACTGTAGAAGACCTAAGAGTCTTGATATTTTAACTACTAGGTAAGTATTCCTCAGTGATGGTGGTGGTGGTGGTGCATCAAAAATTCATCCATCGATTGCTGAAGAGAAACTTTATCAGCCCTAGTTCCAAATGTAGTAAGAATTTACGAATAGTTTCCTCTCATCTTATGAGTTCTATAGATGGTACACGGAAAATTTCAAGAAATCCATTAAATGTAATTGTTATGAGAACATTCATTGGATAATGAAAATCGAGGCTGTCTGACAATAACAAGAGGAAAACCTCACCTCGCCCTAATCAGGATTAATGGGTGAAGGGTAAATAAGGTCAAAAAGGAAAAGGGTAGGTCGAAGAGGGGTGACTTGGGAAATTCTCCTTCTTTGAAAGAGGCAAATCCATATCCTGTTCTCATCTTTTCTCTCGGTGTAAGAATCAAGAAGGATTTCATTTTGTTTTCAATGTTATAAATCTGACTTTTATATATTTTTGAAAGGTGGCGATGAATCAAAGTATCTATCTGTTCACCGCAAAGTACATATGAAGTTTGATATCAGAAGCTTAGAAGCTTGGCAAGGCATAGCATTATATCTGTATTTATCCCCACTTCGTTGCATTCGTACCTCTTCTTATACGTACTTACTAGGTATTAACTAACCGTGGAATCCTTCATAAATCGTAAAGTCTTGTCTTGTCGATTCGATTCAACCGGGGCTGTAACTCATATCATGAACTAGCAGCCTAATAAATACTCTCTCTTCCCAGCTCAATCTCAAAGTTCAACTTTCACTCACTCTCAGTGATTCCAAAAAAGAAAAAGAAAATTTGATACAAGCCTGGTGAAGTATATTTATTAGGTAAAGTATGACAATGAATTGTTCATATTCGAAGGGGCTTTTCTTTTTTAAAAGATTTGATTTAGTGCTTCACTGTACACTCTTTAAATGCTACCATAATTATATGAGAAGGGAACATGATTCGCTAATATCCTGACAGTTGACAAGGGGGTGGATTTATGTTAGGATCTTCGAAAGCAGCTGCGCAACTACTGATGATACCATTAATAAACTCCATTATGATTTGGTCTTTGTATCACAGTCAAGAATTGAACTGATTAATACACATTTCGTAAGAGAGTTCTCCAACAGACATAAAGATCAATTGAAGATAATACTAGGTACCTAGTAGGTATATATATGAAGTTCTAATGAACCATACCATCCATACATATCCTTTTACTCTACAACTATCTACCTTGTAGACACTGGAGTAGAGCAAAGTAGGTAGAATACAGATCATAGAGGAAATGGCTGCATATATGGCGCTTCTTTAGTGGCAATCAATGCCGGGAAATAATGATCATAGTTAAATCTGCCATCAAATAAGAATCGAGTATTTTCTTTGTGGTCTGCAGGAACAACCAAAATCAATAATAATATTCAGTTAACATTTCTAACCTGTTTTTTTTTTCTTCTTCTTTTAACTTGGAGGAAGGATTTCAAAAAAGGATACAGCCATTATACTTTTTCTTTTCCTCCTCCTCATATTCAACTTTGAATTGAAAAAGGGAAAAAAAGAACAAAAAAAGCTCTCTATTGTGTACTTACTTAAGTAAGGATTCAATTCTATATGAAAGGGCTGTATCAAAATGAGGTAGATCCACGAGGCCATTGGAATGGGATTGAACAATAATAGTATCTGGTACTAGTAGTTGAAAAATTGATGTGTAACTAGGGTTCCCTAGAAAAGCAATCACTTACTGGAACGTAAAAGGTCAAGGATTTTTGGCACCTGGCTATTATTTTTCAAGGATCTCAATCCCTCCCCTCTTCTTCTTCTTCTTCTTCTTCTCCTAAGGCATGGTCAGCAGCAACAAGCAATGTTATAAGTCAATACATAGGTACATACCTCAATATTTATAACTTTTCATTCAATAATTATTACTGATATGACTGTTGAAGTGTAGACATTTACCTAAGTAGGTAAAATGAGTTGGGACTTTGAGAGTGGTCAATAAATTATTAATGTGGTTATTTCTTCAAAATTTTAATTTATTTTTGCCTCCACTCCAGCAGTCTCCAGCTCTCTCCAGCTCTCCAGCTGTTAAAAAAGCTTAAGGATTTTTATTTATTGCCTTAATTTAATGGCATTTTTATTTTTACAACTGCCATAAGGTTTCTCGGGACTTCTTACCTATCACGGAAATACTACTGGGTACTGTACTGTACTTAGAAGCCAGCTATGACCTCGGAATGAAGAAAATTTCCTCATTGGTACGGACACAACGGGTGAGGTAGGCACAGGATAGGTACATCTATCTACCTATACTACCTAGGTACAGATTTTAAGCTAGAGAATCTCGGTCTAGGATTTCAACATCTATCGTTCGGCTCAGGTCAGGTCAGTTCAGTTCAGCAGTGCACCACATCCCCGCATCACATCACCACAGAATAAAGATTCCACTTTTTGATACAACAGACTATATTATCAGACCAGGAAGGACTACGAAACGTTTAATAATGATTCAATGTTGACACGCCAATCAATAACTAAATTATTTTCTTACACTGGTACTTCTAGTACCGCCATTACATTCTCAACCTCATTCTCCTTCTCATCAACATTCAAATCTAGAAATTCTACTATATTTCAAAAATCTTACAGTAGATTTTACCCCACTGTACCTTACAAAATGGCTTCTGGAAATCTATCAACTGCAGAAGCAAAAGCTCATGACTTTCTCGATTTCCTCAACGCTTCACCTGGTCGTGAGTGAACCTATCATTGCTTATTATCACAATTATATCTGACACATCTCGCATCTATTTAGCCTATCACGCTGTGCATTCTGCCATTCAACGACTTTCCAAAGCAGGGTTTAAGGAAATAAAGGAGCGGGATAGCTGGTCATCGACCCTTCAACCCGGTGGTAAATACTATCTGACACGGAACGGTTCTTCACTTGTAGCATTTGCAATTGGCAAAAAATGGAAGGCCGGAAATCCAATTGCTATGATTGGTGCTCATACTGATTCACCAACTCTACGCATCAAACCCGTCTCGAAGAAACAAAATTCTGGATTCATACAAGTGGGAGTGGAGGTTTACGGTGGTGGAATTTGGACTTCTTGGTTCGACAGAGATTTGAGTATTGCTGGAAGGGCAATTGTGAAAGATGGAGATGGTAATTTCGTACCAAAGCTCGTCAAAATCGATCGCCCAATTCTTCGTATACCCACATTAGCAATTCACCTCCATCGCGCTACAAATTTTGATCCGAATAAGGAAACAGAACTGTTTCCTATCGCAGGTCTTGTGGCTGCCGAGCTGAATCGGACGGGAGCAAATGAAACTGGCCAGGCGGAGGAAATTCAGAATGAGGAATTTCAACCTTTGAAGGCTATGACTGCTCGTCATCATCCATATATTGTAGAGTTGATTGCAAAGAATGTTGGAGTTCCAATTGAAGATGTCGTTGATTTTGAAATGATTCTTTACGATACGCAGCAAGCCACTCTGGGAGGTCTCAACAATGAATTCATCTACTCCCAAAGACTCGACAACCTAGGAATGACCTACTGCAGTGTCGAAGGCCTCATCGAGTCCGTGAGCTCTGCATCTGCCCTCGACGACGAAACCTCTATACGCCTGATATCCTGTTTTGACCACGAAGAAATTGGTAGTACCTCCGCCCAAGGAGCAGCATCAAATCTTCTCCCAGCCATCGTTCGTCGCCTATCCGTCATCCCATCCTCATCCTCGGCTACAGACCCCAATTCAGCAACCTCGTACGAAATCGTCGACCGAGATCTCGACTTGGCAACCGCCTACGAACAAACGTTGTCCGCCTCGTTTCTCGTCTCTGCTGATATGGCCCACGCCATGCACCCTAATTACGCACAAAAATACGAAACAGACCACCGTCCCGAAATGAACAAAGGAACAGTCATCAAAGTTAACGCAAACCAGCGATACGCCACAAATTCCCCTGGCATTGTCCTTCTACAAGAGGTTGCTAAAAAAGCTAAACCCAGTCGTGATTCCAACACCCAATTTGGTGTTCCGTTACAAATATTTGTGGTGAGGAATGATTCGAGTTGTGGCAGCACGATTGGTCCCATGTTGTCGGCGGCTTTGGGGACGAGGACGCTCGATTTAGGAAATCCGATGTTGAGTATGCATAGTATTAGGGAATGTGGTGGTGCTTATGAGTATGTTTTCTCACCCATACCTTCCTTTCCTTTGATATTTTTGACTGAAGAGAGGATGAAAATACTAACTGTGATGTTATAATAGTGTTGAACATGGGATTCGACTTTTTGAATCTTTCTTTACTCATTACTCTGATTTGGAAAAGAAGATTTTGATGGATTGATCAGGTGGTGGAGTAAAGGAAGGGGATTTGGGGGTTGGATAAGACGGACGGGGTATATTTATGATGGATGGTGTTGATGGTATAAATAATATGATGATGACAATGACATGATGCATGCATGTCAACAGATCGTGATCGTATGTACATACATTCATTGGTGATTGATTATTCGTGGCATTGGGTAAAATGAAAATGAATATACATACGTATGACTTTCATGTTAAAACTTCTTCATCTGAATTTTATAGTATGTTATGCCATACGAGTTTGAAACCCTCGTAGTGTTTTTCATACCTAAAAAGGCTATTGGATAGTATACTAGGTATGTTGTGATATATGGATTAGAATTTTTAGAAAGTTGTGTTTTTTTTTGATTTCCACGCTTTATACTTTATCCGGTGCGGCATCAAAGATCTCCTTCTCGTATCTAACAGCCATATCAAGTAACCGTTGCATCGGTGGTGGATTTGGAGTTGCCTGACTAATAAGCCGTAAACTTCCACCACTAATAAAGAAGTCCCAATCGTTAGTACGGTTCCAAATTTATTAAAGGCTATGAT
>JWJA01005142.1:0-13414 GCA_000812885.1 Lanzia echinophila
TCCTTTGTGACCATCAAACCTCTGCAATTCAATATATATATATATAGGTAGGTAGGTAGGTAGGTAGGTAGGTGGATAGGTACTATATACACCGCGTGAGATATATATAACCTCCAAACTGGATTGGGTGGAAAATGTTTCGAATCTCAATTGCTTGCTTGTTAGTAATCGTTGGAGTTTCTGTTTCTGTTTCTACTGTAGTGCAGTGTAGTGTAGTGAGGAATGATGGGAATGAATGAGCTAGCTATCTTATCTGTCTGAGAGTCCTTGATGGTCGGTTGGGAGTATAGTAGAGGATAATGGTAATAGTATTGCTATTACATATACTTGAGGGGGGGGGGGTTTGATATTTTTGAGACCCCTCTTCTCCCCCCGGATCTATCTACTACTATCTATCTATCTGTACATTACATTATGCTGTTGAAAGTGTGAGACTTGGAGTTGATGTTTCTTATGATTAAGTGGGGAGAGGGAGAGGATGATTGAGAGGCAGAAAGGAAGGAAAACTTTTAGTATGTATGTATGGGTCTCAGAGAATGGATATTATGGCGGACCGGAGTATTGTATTTGAATAGATTAGGGAGGAGTGAGTTAGCACAGCTTAAGTAGGGGGAAGCATTTGCTTACCTAGAGCATGACATTACGAGTTAAGTTAGCATAATGATCTCGGTATGTATACGTATAATATAGCTCTCAAAAACAGATTGTCAAATCGCATAGCCGTGAAGAGAATACCAAAAAGATAACTAATAGCAAAAATGTGATTCTTGTAAAAGATCTATCTATCTACTTTGCATGCAGCGCAGCGCAGCTTTATTTTTGACTGCTACTGTTCGACTCGTGTAAAGACAACTATACTATGCAATGTTTATGTTCAATGACAGTGAAACATGATTGGGGTATGCACAAATATTTCCTCCCATGTCCTCCCCTCCCATTCCTATTTTTTATCTACCTACCAGTCCATTCCATGACCCACAGGGAAAAGTTCCTCCAATATCGTTTAAAAAGCAGTTTGTATATCTCCACGACCAATTCCATCTAGCATCTTCAAACGGAGAGATTCTTACCAAGCACATTCGCAAGCTCATCGACATCTTTGTCTTGTCTTTGGGCAACAGGTTCCTCTTGAGCTTCCTCCGCGTCGTGGATCAATTTCTCTCTCAACTCGTCGGCTTGGTCTTCTTCCTCTTCTTCCTCTTCCTCGCTCTCCTCGTCACTCTCACCCTCCAAATCGCTCAAACTGTCAAGACCCCAATCGTCCTCCAATACAATATCTCCTGCCAATTTCTCTTTTCGCTCCTCCAATAGTTCCTTCAAGTCCTCCAAAAATTGGTTATCCTCATCAAACTTATTTCCGTTCAATTCGATTTTCTTCAATGCCGGCAATGCGGATTTCGCAGCTTCTGCAAACTTCTCTAGACCCTTCACTCCAATATCATTGAACTGCAACCTCAATATCTCTAACTTGTCGTTCTTTCCCTTCTTTAATGCTTCCGCAACAACCACGCCTCCTTTGCCACCCAATAACGAATCCCCCACACCCAGCTCTCGAATTGAACCCCATCCTCCAACAACGGTTGCTAACGCCTTCGCGCCCATTATAGTAAAGGTGTTATCCTGCAAATCCAAAACCTCAATTGCTGTCGCAAATCTTAAGCCGTCCTTCAGCAACTGGCTAATTCCTTCTTGACGGATTCCATTCTGTACCATCTTAACCTCCTTCAGACCCTTATGCAAACTGTAAGCCTTAGCCCAAGCAAGCATACTTCCATTCTCCAGACGATTTCTCCCACAAATCACCGTTTCCAACTCTGGAACCTCCTTTCCTTCCTTGCGGGCTTCTGCTTTCTTTGCATGCAAAGCCGTAAGAGCATCTGCGATCAAAATACCAGCATGTGGACCCAAGCCATTGTTATTAAGATACAGATGTTGAAGAGGGGTATGCGAGGACAGAAATGCGACGAGCGGAGCTTGCGTGTTGAGCCCAAAAGCATTGTCGTTTAGATTAATCGTGTGCAAATTTGGGAGTTTAAGTAGGGCAGTAAGTAGCGAGGAGAGCGCCTGCGGGATTTCGTTGAGCAGTCTTCCGGTGAATATATCTGCTAGGTTTGCGATCTTGGATGAAAGTTAATACGTTTGACCCCTCCATTATCCTTTCAAGGGCATGATATAGATACGCATATGATAGAAAGAAAAAACAAACCTTCAAAGTCTTCTTCTCCACCAAAACCTCTGCAATAGCTGCAGATGCCTCTACACCCAGCGTATTTCCTGCGAATCGCACCTCCTCCACATCTTCCATATCCCTCAGCGCACGAATATGCGGTTCCACATCAGCCTTCGTATCCAGCTTCAGGCCCTTTGACTCCAGCGAGAAGATCTTTGTTGTGCTGGCCATTTTTGCTTCTTACTTTAATTTTCCGTTTCACAAGCCAAATTTGTAACTGGGGTAAGGAATTTATCGTGCGAAAGTACTTCTAAAATCGTGGGTTGCAGATAATGTAGATTTGTGAATGTAAATTGGTGGGGGGGTTTTCATGTCAATAGAGCTAATCACAATTTAAGATTTGTGCTTTATCTCGGGGAATAATAATTCCGCATTAAGGTTACATTTGAATGGCCGGCCGAATCGTACCGTACCGAGATGTTCTGATATTGAAATCAAGATCCAAATTCTTACAAATCCAAAATCGAAGTCGCAACAACAAGAAAGTCCAATTGAATAAGGGAAAAGTTCAGTACATGTACTACTTACAAGGACTACTAAAAAACGATATTTCCCATCAAAATATGTCATCTCCATCACTCGCCATGCGTATGCATACTCGTTTCTTGCCTTCCTTCGGACTTAAGAGCTCTGGCTAATGAGTGAATTTGAGGAATATAGCTACAGCGACCGGCGCAAACATAGCAGCGGATCTCAAACCAACGAGCGAAAGTTCAATGAAACCAAAGGTATTCTCTTTTTATTATATTCTGCCGTGTTATTCACCGACATTTATTACAAAAGAAACTAATGCGAAGCCCTGAAATAGCCATGCTGCGTATGCAAAGAAGAAAAGGCCGCAAGAGATGAATGCATGCTATTCAGCACAGCCAAGGATCCCCAAGCGGCGTGCTCGACTATGGTGGATCAATACAAGAGCTGTATGGCTGGGTTTGGGTTCAATCTGCCTTAGGGATGTGCGGGACTGAACGGTGTATGAATATGGGTGGATGATAATGATTGGGGCATTGCTGTGGCGTCTAGGTTCTGCGCATATGATACTCTTTGGGAAATAATAGAAAGATCAGAAAGAAGCTCTCCACTCTTACTATGAATAACGATCCGGTATTTGATCCAGGTTGGTCAGTTTATTGTTGGTATGGTTCGAGTGGCCACACATCACATATGTTTATATCTGGATGTCTTGGTTTCATGTCGCATTCCCTTTTCGCCCCTCAAGCTACACCAGACATGATAGACCGCCCTCTTCGTCTTCTAACAGAATACCACTCATCTACCACGACATCTACTTCATTATAGTGTTTCTTCCCCAGGTAGCACCATGGGTAATATTTCTCCACAATTCAAATCACCTCCCGGAAACTTTTGAGAAACCAGTTTCGGTTTGGTATCGCCAAACTCCAAGTGTACTTCAGAACTATCAAACAGCCCTTCCCTGTTCCTTTTCCATTGCACGTTCTGTCTCATAAAAGGTCGCTCCTCTTCCCTTACACTTCTCCTCAGGTCACCTTCAAATTTACTTAACCTTGTGCCCACGTTTGCCCCAGGTGGATTCTGTCAAATCCCAACCCGTATTCTCTCTGGAGTTTCAGGCTTCAAACGTTAAGTCAAATATACCTCCACCAATGATCCTCTACATAGTATCGTCGGCAGGTATTCGCATCGTGGAATTCCAAATGTAAAAGGGAGTCCCGAGCCCACAGGGAGAGGCGGGTTTGTAGGCGAAGTTGCTGGCGGGGGGGTTGAAATGAGTTGGTTTGAACACGGTAGTTGGGCCAGATGTATACCATTTAGAGGTGAGGCAAGAGGCCATGCGTCGGATACCAATTCATGAAAAGGAGAGGAAATTGGAAAGGCCGATGATTCGTTGGGACTGCAAAATACAACAAGAGGTAATAACTATCTTCGGGGCGTTTGAAAAAAAATGTATCCCATCTCACGGAAGCTAAGTTCTGGCTACTGTAGAAAGAGAACGACGGAAACGAATTATTTATTTAGGTTATTAGTCACTTTGTAATTGTACATATATTTGAAGCTACATAAGCTTTCAACCAACAGCTCAAAACGTGATTCGTAACCCCATATCATGTCCCCAGAAAATAGTCTCAAATTTTTGGTATCATAAGCCTGCAAGCACACTTTGAACTCCTATGCTTGAGGAGTCATCTCTCTTTAGAATGAAGGCTCGGAAATCTCCTTTCTGCAACTTCCTACTTGTTCCGCTAGCAATGACCGCTCTCGATTTCTCGCGAAGAGCTTCTGCACCAACAATGAACACGTTTCCAATATCACTCAATATTTCAACCTCACTGCTGATATCCTTTGTTAACGGCCAATCCTTCAGTGCAGATACATAACTCGAGATATCCTTTGTGACCATCAAACCTCCAGTGGCATTAACATTGAATTTTTTGAAGTGTTCAAAAAGCATGTCCCGAATACTGAGAGCGAGTTCACAGCTGAAGACTTCAAGGTTCTGCCCATCAACTGCTTGCTTTGCAAGCCTGGCTACACGTTGGAGAAAATTGCAAATAGTCAAACAGGTTACGGTCTGTAGAGTTTCGATTGTCCCAAGATCACTGTCTTTTGGGCGAAAATCCGCTTTCTTCTGACCGGCTAGTAGTTTCGTAACCCAGTTCAGAACCACTGTAACAGTACTGCGCATGATATCGTTCGTCCTCTTCTCAATTCCCTCTACACTGGTTTTTGTTTGTGATTCCATGCCTCGCCGAACCGTAGTGTTTGATTCCGCAAGTCGGATTAATACCGTATTGATGAATCTTGACATGACGTTTGTAATTATGATAGCCGGTTGTAAATTGGGAAGGTATGCCAAATCAGGTTCCGTCTTAGTAGTTTCTTGGGCAGTAGCTTGGTCAGCCGCAGCTTCCAGTGCGGTCTCAATATATACCTGACCCATACTATTTAGCAATAGATTAAGTAGAATGGAGACATCCTTCGGAGTATCAGTTCCGCTCCCCATCTCTAGCGCTCGTCGTACACTCTCAGCGAGCCACCTTAACATACGCTTAGCATTCGCGACACTGATCACACCATCTTCATCTGAAACTTCAATCTCATTCTTATTGTTATCAAGATCCCTCAGCCCGGCTACTCGTAACATCATAGCTTTTTG
The DNA here is from genome assembly GCA_000812885.1 of Lanzia echinophila. NCBI lineage: Eukaryota > Fungi > Ascomycota > Leotiomycetes > Helotiales > Rutstroemiaceae > Lanzia > Lanzia echinophila. Next base: position 5,367 of record JWJA01005142.1, read on the forward strand.
TGTTACGGTGAGTTCAGATGAGTCAAGACGATCAATATAAGCGTCCTTTGCCGACGATAAAAGTTGACTTCCTTGCTGCGCCAAAGAAGCCATAAACCCTGTGGGAACCTTCTTCCGACGTGAATGATAAATGGTGAATTTGAAAAGTAACGAGGAGAAAAGTTCTTCCAAGCTCTTCCGTTCACGGTCGATATATGAATTGCCTACAAGATACGGCACAAAAAGCTCGTCCAGTTGCTGGTCAAGACTTTGGCTTGTTTGTGCCGTGCAAGGCTCGGGATGCTCCGTCAGACCGTGTACTTTTAAATCTTCGATTAGGGTATTGATATAAGTCCTAGAGGCGTGCAGTGATCTGAGAAATGCTAATGATGAAATTGTATCAGCTTTTTCTAGAACCATCTCTAGGCGCTGTTGTATCGATTGCTGAAATATGCGTTGTATAAACTTGATGAGAACAACCTCATAAAGTGGAAATGCACGTTTGATAATAAAAGACTCTTCCTGCATGACAACTCTGATTTCGTCGATTAGGGATTGTAGACTGGGCTCGACTCCAGGGGGGTCTGAATCTGGATCTGCAAGCTTTTCCCATGTTTCGTTATCGGTAGTCACCTCTTCCGCAATAAGTTGACTCCGATCGATGAAGAACTGATGCTGATTGACAAACAAAGCAACGACGCTTGAGCCGCCATTGAAATCATGTAGAACCTTCGAACACTCAAGCATATCGTCAAAGTTTTGCCTTCGATAGCTGCTGTCAAACTGCTTCAGTAGGTCCTTTTCTAGAGTTTCCGAGAACTTCTCTATTATTTCTCTAGTATTGTGGCCTCTGTTTCCAACTATGCCGTTTGTGATCCCTTTGGCTTTTTTGGAACCATTTGTTTGCGCCCAAGACGATGTATCGAGTCTCTGGCTCATGCGCATGAGCTGCCTAGCAATAACAGCAGCTCGCACCTTATTCTCTCCTCCACCCTGCCGCCTAATCATCTCTTCTAGAGATGTGAGTGATCCATTTTCACTAACCTCAATCCAACATTGTATCAAGAAGTTGGCGTCCAGCGCCCGCCGTCTTTGTTTATCCAGGTCCTCAAGCCTCTCTCCAATCTGCACAGCAACATTTCCTCCTAATTCTGACCGCCCATATCTATCTTTACTTGCGCCATTCAATCCATTTGGGTTATTTAACGTTATATCGAGAGACTCGAAGGAATCGATTGATTGGTCGAGTTTTCTTCCTAGTGTATCTAGTGTTTGATCATGCTGGATTTCAGCTCGCCGGACAGATGTGAGGAGCTCTGTTTCCTTTTCCTCCAACTCTTCCCTTAATGTGCCAAGTTGCGCAACGGCATCTGTTACAATTAGTAATGTATCTGCGGATCATAGGTATGAAAGTGGCATACTATCAAATGTTCTTATAAATGGCTTTGGGTCAAATGCTGGTTGCGAAGGCCCAGAACGCCTATTGACGGGGATAGCACTTTCGGACAGGTCTTCCACAAAATCTCTCACAATGAAGTCCTTATTAGAAAAGTTCTCAAGGGTAAAACTTGGACCTTTTGGAAATATTGATCTCCCAGTCATTGAACCACTATTGAGTGATGCCATATTTGGGATTTGAATCGCATATGGGAAGTAGTTGAATTGTTATGTATTTATTTGTCTTGTCTTAGCATAATGATCTTGTATCAGAAGCAGGGATCATTATAAGCTCGAGCTCACATTTACGATTAACCTCGCTTACTAAGTCAGCGGAAAGTCTTTTTTGATATCTACTAGGTACGGTACCGGTGTCTATGGCTAGCTGGCTAGCTGGCTAGCGGCTACTTATCTGGATGTACCCGTAGGTAGTATTGAGGGGTATATTAATAAATATCTAATATATAGATTTTATCGTTAATAAAGGACTTAAAGCTATACAATACAGCAGCAATATGACAGCTTCCAATTATTGATGGTAAAATGATCAGTAGAACTGAGAACCGCTTCTAGACATGGATGAGGCCGGAGGTACCTAATATTTCGCTTGTCCCCTGGGAATCGTGGCCTTGTCAAAATTCCAGCCTTTCTAGAACAAAATCACTTCACTTCACTACTATATTTAAAGAGTATCTTCTACAATAGAACCGCTCCAAGACGGTCCGCCATTTTGAAATGGCACCCAGTAAATATAGAATTCTCGAAGAATATCGCAGAGATGCAAGAACTGGTCACAAATTACTCAGTCCAGAGGAACGTTTGAAACTTGTTGAGGTATGCGTAAAATCATGCTCTGTCAACGTATTCTATCTATACCTGCAGCATCATTACCCGTCCAATCTGATTTCACCCAATTACTGACATCACACCTACAATTAGCCATTGCTACCTCCCAGTCTACCATCAACCAACCCATCATTCAACAAATCAACATCAAAATCGAATTTGTCAAACTCACGGATCTCCACTACAAATCCTCGTTCCCATTTCGGCATCCGCAATTTTCTGCGTCTTCAAATCCATGCCTTAGTATATGCTATTGTCCATACCATATTCTCCCTATACATACGCCTACGACAAGCATATCATGCAGTGAAGGATCGCATATTCGCGATATTATACTATCATCATCGGACACCGGGGCTTATACAAAAGGACATAAAAAGCCTGGAGAGGATACCGGAACATCTGAGTGTGGTATTGAAATTGGAGGATGGAATGAGAGGTGGAGCCGGGTTGGAAGCATTAGTGGATGAGGTCGCAGAGATTACAGCATGGTGCGCTTGTGTGGGAATACCTATGTTGAGTGTCTACGAACAGACTGGTATGTGAGAATTTGTGAAATGGGGCTCGAATTCTGTCTGGTACTTGAGGCTAACCAAGTCAGGTATATTGAAAGGGTACATGCCAGCGACTCATAGAGCCGTGACGAGGAAGTTGGCGTCGTATTTTGGACCAGATCATCCTGCATTGTTGATGAGAGCTCCTCACGTACCGTCTATGGAGTCCTCGGCGAGTACACCAACTAGCGAAACAATTCCAGGGTCTCTACAGCATATCTCCGTATTACTTCTCTCGGCAGATGATGGAAGGGATTCCTTGGTTGACCTAACCAAAACTCTCACGGAGATGTCCCAACGAGGAAAGATTTCATCCAATGATATTAGCCAAGAGTTGATAGATGCCGAAATCACAGAAAGCATCATGGGAGAACCCAGCCTCCTGATTTTATTCGGCCCCAAAGTCGAATTGTCGGGCTACCCACCATGGCAGCTCCGGCTTACAGAAATCTTTCATGTTGAAGATAATCACGGCGTGGGATATCAAGTATTCTTGAGAGGATTGTACAATTATGGAAACGCACAGATGAGGTTCGGGAGATAGATAATTAGACGATGCGACAAGCTACACTCCTTTCCATACCCTCATCTCCCTGAGATCAATATCCCACTTATGCACAGGTCCAGTCCCAACATTATAATTGTAATAATTTTCCGTTCCGCCTTTCACCATTGCTCTTCGGAAGGTAATGTTGATTCTCCCTCCATCATCTGCATTCTTTCCCGTACGTTTGGGTATCGAATGAAGCCAATTTGCCTGCGTCTTCCCTCTCATTAATATCATATCTCCACTCGCAAGCGGTAATTTCACAGGTTTGGTTTCTGGTGGCGGTGGCGCCTCATCCTTCGGAGCAATGGGTTTATGCTTCATGAGGAAATCTCTCTTAGCCCCAAGAGAGAAACTTGCAATGGCCGGAAGCGGACCAAGGAATCTCTCATCATCACTATGATATGATATGGAATCTGAACCAGACGCATAGTAGTTGACGAGACAAAAATTGAATTTGCATCCTGTGGCTGCTTCAGTTGAAACTCGGAGATCGTCGAGGCACTTTGGGATGGGGCGCGGTGGGTATTTAGTGTAGAGTTTCTCTCGGTCATTATTTCTGCCATTTGTTGCGTCGATCACTTCATCACGTTCGTTGAATCGTGACGTATCGTCTAATCCGAATACCGTGGTCCATCTTCAGAAACATCTCAATATTTGTGCACGTGGAACTGAAGGAGTGGGTTTGACTACCTTGGAGTCTTGATATGATTTGATATACCTCCTCTATTAATATCATACTCTACGCGATAGAATGGCAGCTCTGAGCGAAGGAATTGGAAGATTTTGCGCTCAAGATACTTTGGAATGTAGGGCTCGAAGTAAAGAAGATCTAGATCAGCTTGATCATTGATTACTTTGCCAATCGAGGATGGAAATGATGAGAGTTCAGATGATATAGACTTGGGAAAATGCGGTATGGGAAAAGGATATCGGGGATGACGCGTGAATTCGCGCTCCTTGATGCGATTAGTTATAACTCAAAAGGCGAATTGACTAGCACACCACTTACTGTCTCTTCATCTCCCTCGGTTCCTGGACCTGATACTTTAGCTTTCTTCGCTGGAGGCTTGAAGAAAGAATCAAGAGTCCTCTTAGCTGACGACATGTTAATTTGATTGCATGAATGAGTTCCACATAATACTTAAGTAGTTATATGGAGGAGAAGTACTCCGCGTTTTCGGCATATGCAGGTACCTTTAAATGACATCATTTGGGCAAGCCTTGTCCAGCCTTCTTACTAGCGTACTCTCCAAAATCTACCCCTCAGCCTTATGGAAATTTTGCAAAATTTCAGCCCCAAGAAGAAATTATTTATATAGATACGCAACAACATGCAGTGATGGAGGTATGTTCCTGTTCCGATGTGGAAGCCGCTTACTGAAGGATGGCTTAGGAGTCATCGCCAAAAATCAATAAAATGTCAATATTTCGCCCTCCAATCGTTCGCACCGCAGCCAGCGGAATACTAGATCGATCCCTCTTTTCTAAAACCATTCCTATTTCTGCGGCTAGGATCTCGAATAATAAAAACATATCAAAATGCCGATCGCAGCTACAAAAGACTAAGGAGATACTGCTATTGGAAAGAGTTACCAATGTAAGACCTGATCCGGACCGGCTACTGGCTGAGAAGGGTGGGAAGTGTGTGCTTTTGAAGCCAGAAGTAAAACATGATGGTTTGGACTTCTAGAATCTCAGCATGTAGAAGATGGGATTGATTTATTGTCCAGATCCGACGACTTGGAGTCCAATATTGCACGAGGCAGTAAAGGCTGAGGAGCTGAGAGTCATGCCATATGAATTGACGTTGGATTATGATTACTGGAACTATAGTATAGTCTCTCAGTAGGCTTTGAACAAAACAGACGGCTCACTATATACCTAGTTGATATCATGACATCGATTTTACCGGAAGATGCACAAGGCGAAATCCCAGTCGGTTTCGCCATTGTCGGGCACGTTGGTAGCAACCCCTCCTCCTCCACACATGCTGTCTTTAACCAACACCAACTATAGCCCACCTAAATCTACACGATGAATATCTACCCTACAAATACCTAGTCGCATCTGTTCTCATGGACAAAAATCCCACCATCCGCACTGTAATCAACAAAATTGATGATGTCGGCACAGTCTCCGAATATCGCACCTTTTCGTATGAAGTACTCGCTGGCGAAGACGATATGGATGTTGAAATTCGTGAAGGCGAATGCTCTTTCCGATTTGATTACTCTAAAGTTTATTGGAATAGTCGGTTGCAAACGGAACATAAGAGATTGGTGGATTTGTTTGAGCCAGGAGATGTGGTTTGTGATGTTATGGCGGGGGTGGGGCCGTTTGCTGTGCCTGCGGGGAAGAAGGGTGTTTTTGTCTGGGCAAATGATTTGAATCCGGACAGTTACGAAGCTATGAAGGATGCGGTTGTGAGGAATAAGGTACGCTACGCTTTTCTTCTAACCATGTATTCACGCATTCCCCGTCCACATGATGATTTATATATCACGACGGTCAACATAACCACAAGTTGGTCAATATTGATGAGATTGCCTTTGACAAGGCATTTTGATCTGACATGACAACTAAAATGTTCTCGTTACGAATTCTTCTTGCGCCCCTAAACAACTAACATACTACCACTACCAGGTCCAAAAATTTGTCTACCCCTTCAACGAGGACGGCCACACATTCATCCCTCACTCTGCCGACAACCTCCTCGAGCTCACCCGTACTGGGAAGAACACCATTACCTTACCCTCTAAGAAGACCTCCCGCAGCGCGCCTACCCCTCCCCCAAGAGTCATCACCATTCCCCCTACCATCTCACATTTCGTAATGAACCTCCCGGCAACCGCAATCACCTTCCTCCCTGCATTTCGAGGTCTTTACCATTCACACGAATCCCTCTTTCACCCACATACAGAAACCAAACTCCCTATGATTCACACGCATTGCTTCAGCACGAAAAGTGAGGACAACGTGCTGGAGGGGAAAGAGATCTGTGCGCACGTTAGTGAGATGTTGGGGGTAGAGATCAAACAGGGTGATGAGAACGAGACGGTTGTTTATGATGTTAGGGACGTGGCGCCTAAGAAGAGAATGTTTTGTGTTAGTTTTAGACTACCAGCAAGCGTCGCTTTTGCGGAAAGGAAAGCCAGATAGTTTAGAAACACAAAATCGAATCTCTGGATACTGGAAGTAGAGTAGAACTTTCCCCCTTTATCTTTATAAGAGGTTGGAAACTCCCACATAGACACTGGCAGACCATCTTGATATTCCATATCTCCTCTCATACGTTAGTTGGACCACTGGAGACAAAGTCGGCATAGATGAGACAAGATGAGAGTTGCCAAAATTGCCTGAATTACGGAAACTATATACTTGGAATGAAAGTTCCGAATGGTTTGCTGAATATCTATACCTTTACCGGTGGATTTTATACCCTCTGTCTAATGAGTATCTGAAGCTATTGATCAAACGCTCCCTACACCAGCAAGGAATGAAGAAGTCTTTTCAACACAGTTTGGGAGCTTCTCGAGTAATTATCCCAGGGATCGTACTGGTACCAACAATTACAATACTGCTTTCCAAATCAATGTATCGTCATATCAGTGAACCTTATGAACCTCTCTCCCCAGAGTGCCATAATTATTTCGTACATATGCAATCTACAAACAATCAAACCCCAATAAAATCTATTCACTTCAGCACCTTTACGCATCACTTCACATAAACCAATTAGGCGAATGAAGTCCACACACAGCCCGCAACAAAATATTCACTTCACCTCCAAGCATATAAAGGCAAATAAACAACCGAACGTCACCAAACCGCCCGGGTCGACAAACCATGGCGTCGTGGTGCAGTGGTCCGTTCTGCGGGTTTCCTGCCAACCACAGGTTGGGCGGTTGGTCTTCGGACAGTGTTCCCACAGTATCCAAGCCATGTTCTGGTCAGAATGTTCGTGGTTTAAGTCAACTTGGAGCTGTTTAAATGGGAGTTCATTGGGGCTTTGCGGGGATGCAACCATACCAGAAAAAACGCTGGTATGGGTGAAGCTTTTGTCTTTTTTTGGGGAGGGGAGGGTTTTTTATCTATCATATTTCCTTCCTTTTTTAAATCTTTTTGGAGGATTGAATTTTTTTTTTTTTTTGAATTCTTGTTTGAATTCTTGTTTGTGCGACGAGACCAACTGGATAAAAAACATGGAGGAAGGAAGCCCATTTTTTCTCTCGACTCTCGATGGACTCGCATAACCGAGAGCTGAGGACTTGTCTTTTGTCTCTTGTCTCTTTTTATTTTCAAGGTTTGTATAGATTCTTGTGGTATAAACACTTTCTTTTTTATTTCTATGATAATTCGAAGGCTCTGCAAGCAGAATACATGTGATATATATATAGTCTTTTCGATTCGGCAATATCACACAGAACATCGCTTTCTCAAGACAAAACATGAAGCAATCTGGTGCATGTATATCTGTGTAACACGAATATTGAGCTCGAAGGAATTGCCAGGGGGACATTGTTTTCTCTTCCCTATCTCCTCTTTTGGCCATTTTAGCGATTTCAGTCTTTTACAGTACATGTTGTGCTACCAATCTCTGAAATCTGTCTAACGTATTATTATGGATGGATGTTTGGAAAAGCAAGCTCTCCTTCATTGTCCTCAAGCTACACCAGACATGA
>JWJA01005143.1:0-12996 GCA_000812885.1 Lanzia echinophila
CCAACGAAGGTAAAGTTTCTTCAAGGGCCAAGGTAAGCATTCCTTCAATACGACTGGTAGTCTGATATGTATCTTTCGAGACGTTGGGTAAATCATCCAATATCCTCTTGATGAATTCGGGGGAATGTAATGGTCCAGCAAACATTGGTCCACCAAGATGAGTTACCATTCCGCAATGCTGACAATTTTCTCCTGCAGTTGGCCCGGAAGAATAAACATGCTTCCAGAAATGTCCAGTACCATTTTTGTTCGGTGCCAACTTGTTCCTTCCAATCATTTGAGTTGTCCAAGCACCACATCCAGCATCACAATTGTAAACCATCATTGTTTTTCCAGCCAAGAACTTAACATCTGCTGCACTTTTGTATATTCGGACAAATACCCTTGCGTAAAAATCGATAGATAAAGAAAGCAGTGGTTCCATGGCCAAACCATATCGAGCGGCAGACGTTGCTATTGAATGTAAAATGAGACGAAGACCGCCCTCATGAGAATGTACACCTTTAACCGTCACACCTCCATATAGAGAGTATGCCTTTTCAGGATAGCTATTGGAAGCAAAAACACCGGCATCTGTACATGTAACACATAAGAGGCCACCATCATCTCTAACAGCTTGTACGGCAGCATCAAGAAATGGTGCTGCTGAGCCATAAGGATCCAGATCAATAACATCATATTTCTTACTCGTCGCAGCATGGCCTGCTTTATCTCGTAAATCATCTCCCACAAAGGTATACATATGTGCTATAGCATTTCCTGTGAGAGCTTTTATTTTGCCTTCTTGCTTGTTGTGCTTAACGTTGAGCTCGATACTCTTTGTAGCTGTTGGAAGTAGATCATTGGCCGTGATAGATGTTGCGAAGGGTATTTCTTGAGCATATCGTAAAGCTCTTAAACCTGTTGCAGAAAGTGCATCGAGTATTGTAAAATGGGGACCAGTAGGTTTATTTGGTTTCGGATCGCCAGAGTTTTCTGTCTCTGCTGTCTCTGCGATCCCCGCCGTCTCTACTGCACCGTTCGTAGTTGATTGCGCTTCGGCATTGGTGGTAGGAAGATCTGTTTTCGCAGTATCTAGAGCGGGAACTTCTGCTTCAACTGATTCATCATCCTTGTTGTTCTCCAATACTTTTCTAGCGGATAGTTCTCCATGTTCTCCCACAGAATCGAGCTTTCCAGCTTTCCTTGAAGGTTCACCCACCGATTCAGCACTTCTTTTTCTCTTCTTTTCTCTGCTCACTGTCCTGAACTGTTTGGCCTTCTCCGCTTTTTGCTTCTTATCCACTAATATACTTTCTCCATAGGCCTTAATCGCAAGAACACTCAAATCTCGATTGAATTGTTGGATTGGGTTGTAGAAGACCGATTGTGGTTGGTTTTCACCTTGCGGTGCAGTTTGAGGAACCTTTGCCGCTGCTGCGGGTATGAGAATATGCGCCAGGCCTTCCTTGATTGTAGTATATTCCTTTCCTTCATGAACTATATGTTGGTCCGGCGCAGGTGTAGCTGTGATGTCGGGTAAACTGGATTCAATTGTAGCATCTTTTTCATTGTCGAGTACTTGATTTGGAGCTGCAGAAGTTTTGGAATTCGGTAGTGTAGAAGACATTCTGAAGGCTGGAGAAGATATGCGCAATGGTAATATATATATCGACTTCACATGCGCAATTGGAAAGCTTCTACAAATTCCCGTTTTGATCAATCTATAAAAGCGCATGTGTTCATCGTCTTGAATCAAAAATGAAAATACTGAAGTAATGAAAAGTCCAGGAAATTCTGCCGGCGGTCAAATTTTATTTTTTGACGCTTAAGGTAAGGTATGCTAGGCTTTTTCAGTTGCGGCGGGGTTGAGTAACTTCTACCGTAGCTTCTACAGTAACCTTAGCCTGAGGTTCTATCCCTTCTCCTCCAACTTTACTCTACGCAACATAAACCTTTAGAGATAAATGTACTTCATATCGATATGAAAGAAATCGCCTCATAGCATTTAATTATTGTCTACAAACACACCTCAATCATTGCGAAAATCCCCGAGATAGATGGATGGCCTACTCTTCATTAGTAGTGGAGGTAAAATGAAAGTCCCAAGTCAAAAAAAGACGACACGAACGACACTCGAGTTTATACTTGCGAATATTTGCCAAAGCCTGGGGATCATTTCACGACATATGGCGTGTAAACTTAAAGCCGCTGTCAGTGATTCGGAGAAGATTCAAAATGCTGCTTGAATGGTAGCCATATCACTAGAGGTTATGGTATTATGGTCTTTGGGCTTTTGATGGGGAATGAAGTTATATTATATAACCATTTCGGCGCAAATCCCGAAACAACTGGGGAGAGGAGAGCAATAACTGAGATAACTGGTCAATGCCGTGTATTGGATATGACTTGTTTTATCTGATCGCTGAACCAGGAACTTGGTCGCGAAGTCTAGTGATTTTGCAATAAGTTCCTGGGCTCTGCTTTTATACTTTGTTATAGAACCCCGCTGTTATTCTACTACTTCTGCTCTATATATTTAGATGTCGTCGCACGTTGAATTCGGCCACCATGGTCTTAATGAATTTTGTTGTCTATATATTGATGTTGTCCCGCCATACTAGAATCAACCTTGATAAATGACACTCATGACTATCCAGTAGGTGCTGGATGCAGACGCCATCTAGCTCACCCTACCACCAGCATGTAAAAGTAACCTCACTTATAGTAAGATTCTACGTCCTTGATTAATACATGATCAGCTTCATCCTATTGGAATGCGTCGCCGTTTTTACAGCCTTTCGGCCCCCAAATGTTCGATCCACTTTCTGTGGGATTAAGCGCAGAAGATGAAAGGTCTTAACATACCATCACTATTCCACTCCACACAAACCATAATAAGCGCCCGTGAAATTCTACCATTGCTTCTCACCCAAACAATTTATTCCGAAATGCCTCACCATGATCTATTGGTTCGGTGTTCATGTAGGGTTACATTGCAGCATCGCCACCCAATGAAGCATACTCTACAAGGGGATGTGCATGCTTGAGACACCAACATGTCCAGGATATCTTCATCCCAGGCGCAACCTGCGCCTCCGAAGCCTTGTCGTAATCATGTTGGTTGAAAAGAGGAGGGATTGAAGAATCATTTTCTCTATATGTAAATTTTGTCGTGCCTCATAATCTATCTATATTGTTAAATGATACTGTTTGAATCTTTCTTGTGTCTACTTACCACTATTTGAATCTACCTTTGTGCCATTGCCATTGCGATTGTTTCTGTTTCTCTGGGCGTTATTCAAGTATATATATTTTAGGTAGGTAAAGTTAACAAGCCCTTTTCATGGGAGTTTACTAACATCCGACCGGCCACAGCTTTCATATGTGAGAAATGAAAAGCAGAGGCCGTTCACTGTTTGTCTCGAAGCCCAAGTCAACCAAAGATAGTCATGCCCACTCCCTTAATGAGATACCGACTCTTGTTCCCGCCGATACAGTTACGAAAACACTGAAAGCTGCCAAAAAGTTAATCATCGACCAATGCGGCTTACTCAGGCTTGACGATGGTACGGATGGGCCTTGGAAATTGGATATAATCGCATTACATGGCATAAATGGCCACCCCAAGAAATCATGGACGCATGAGAATGGACATTACTGGTTACAAGATTGCATTCCGGATATGTTACCTGGAGCTAGAGTGTATTCTTTCGGTTATCCTGCGAAAGTGGTGTTTTCATTAGATACATCTGGATTAGAAGAGTTCTCAAGGTCTCTGCTACAGGACTTGGAGTTGAAGAGGCGTACTCAAGAGGTATGCGCATTAATCTTCTAAGGTTGTTCTATATCTTATATTATTGTAGGATCAAAACCGCCAAATCATCTTCATATGTCACAGCATGGGAGGCATTGTTGTGAAATTGGCGCTCACCACCGCTGCATCGGACAAGTTTTACTCGAATCTCTACGACTCGGTTTACGGCATCATGTTTCTCGGTACCCCTCATGGTGGCTCGGATGAAACGCAGTTTGCTTTAACTTTAACGGCGATTTTGAATGGTACATTGTCTGGTTCCACCAGGATTTTCGGTCGATTTAGGGATGAGCTCGTCAAACCATTACAGCGCAATTCTAAAATATTACGAGACATACAAACCGGATTTCTGGACAAACAAGTCAATATTGGTATAAAAATTGCTAGTTTCCAAGAAACCAAGAGGCTGAAAGGCATGAAAAACTTAGTATGTTTCCTGCCGACGGTGTCTCCAAAGCATGAGGAATTCTTTTCGTAAAACAAATTGCTAATGTGAATATACTCCGTAATATAGATAGTAGATGCAAAAAGTGCAACACTCGGTGTTGATGGTGAAGAAATACACACCATGTTAGATCGCGATCATCGAGAAGTATGTAGGTTTAGTGGTCCGGATGATCCAGCTGAACAAAAAGTGCTGGAAGTCTTGAAGGGATTTGCCGAAGCGGCAAATAAACGTATGTGGCCCCTATGAATACAGAACAGGATTGAATGACTTTACTAATTCGAAGCTCACTTCAGTGGCGCCAGAAGAAACTACCTCTGCGGATATTCGTAAGTTACAGCTATACTAATTGATTGCGGGGAGTTCAAGTCAACTGACACCAAATGTAGCGATTCTCGATGCTCTGGCCTTCCCTGAAATGGCAACACGCCAAACTCAGATTAACAAGCCATGGGAGAACACTTGTTTGTGGCTTCTTCATCACGAGGCATATATAGAATGGAAAACATCGCTTCGCGGTCTACTATGGATAAAAGGTAAACCAGGATCGGGAAAATCAACTTTGATGGCTTACGTTCAAAACGGATACAAGCCGAGTCGAGTACGCTATGTGTCTTTGAACTTTTTCTTCCATGGTCGTGGAGCAGCTCTGCAGAAATCTCCAATTGGAATGTATAGGGAACTATTGCATCAATTATACACCCAAGCGGGCAGTACAAGAGAAATGATACGGAAGCTGATCGAGGAGAAGAAATCGCTTACTATCAGTGGGAGTGATATTAATTGGCAGGATAAAGAACTGCAAGACCTTTTTATGGAAGCGGTTTATCTCGTTGCAAAAGAAAAGCGCGTCACCATGTTTGTGGACGCCTTGGATGAAGCTGGACCAGAAACAGCGAAATCTTTAGTTGAAGTGTTTCATTCTATGCATGATAGAACGGTGGAAGATGGTAGCATGTTGAAGATATGTATCTCCTGTCGCGATTATCCTGTTGTTTCTGGCTCCGCACCTTGGGAGGTAGAAGTACACCATGAGAACTTCAAAGACATTCAGCGTTACGTTCAAGGACAATTGAATCGTAAAGTCGCTGGTTGGGCAGAGGATACAGAGAGTGTCGATGCCAAACGAAAGGTAGAGCAAAAGATTGTTCGAAAATCAAGTGGAATGTTTATGTGGTCTCGAATGGTAATTCCAATGGTGGTCGAACAATTAAATAATGGCGATTCGATCGTGAAAATCTTGGAAACTCTGGAAGAGGTACCCACCGAGCTTGGCCACTTGTATAAGGACATACTTACTAATGTCATACAAGCTCCCACTCGATCTCGAACCCTCCTCTTGATGCAGTGGATCGCATTAGCTGTAAGGCCGCTTACACTGGACGAGTTACGATGTGCGATGGCTTCCGATAATCTGTATTGTCGCCCTGGACAAAAGCGATGTAATGAGAGAAATGAATTCGTTGAAACATTTTCCGGAATGAAGTCACTTATCAAAGCATCTTCAGGGGGGTTAGTGGAAGTCAATTACGTGGAACCTTTCTACACTGTCCAATTCATTCATCAGACCGTGAACGAATTTCTGCATTCTGATGGCCTCAAATATTTGATTGCCGCGACCGAAGACCCTGGACTTGGGGACGAATACACGCGATTGATTTCGTCTTCCAACGATCTGACCATTGGTCTTAGCCACCAAAGGCTCTCCCGATCATGTATCAACTATCTGAAACTTGGGGAAATCATTCGGGAGGAAAGCACTTGGAAAATCCAGCTTGAAAATGGTTTGGACACAAAATATATTTTCATTCAATACGCCACTGATGGGTGGATGATTCATGCCGAAAGAGCAGAGAGGCATGATGTATCGCAAGAAGAGGTAGTGGAACTTTTCGAAAACCCACCTGAATTTTTCGACAAATGGTTGGAGATTCATTCAGCAATGTCTGTAGAAATGACAAGTTGTAGTCCGATCAAGACGTCGACATTCTTACACGTCGCATCATATGCAAATTTGCAAAGCGTGGCGCGGTTACTTTTGGGAAGAGGAGATTCTGTAGATATGAAAGACCAACAAGGCAACACTGTTTTGCATTGTTCTTCTTTAAAAGGCCACACGGAAATGACAAAATTGCTCCTGCAAGCAAAAGCGCCACTGGCCCCAGAAAATTTGGGACGAAATACGGCGTTCAATATCGCTGTTCGTGCCGGCCACGTAGATATCGTGAGATTGTTTCTGGCCAATGGTATCGATATCAATAAAATCTCTACATACGGAACGATATTGCACACAGCAGCCTATCAAGGCAATAAAAAGCTCGTTGGGATGCTAGTGGAACTTGGTGCGGATATAAATTTGACAGGCGGGTATTATGGTAGTTCACTTGAAGCAGCTGCTAGTAGTGGTCAATTCGAGATGGTACAATTCTTACTGGATAAAGGCGCTGTTTTTATGAACGTTGAAGGTTCATACTATGGTAATGCTCTCCAGGCTGCGGCGTATGCCGGTAGCAGGGAGATTGTTGACCTCCTGCTTGAACTGGGTGTTTCTATTAATATAAGAGGTGGAAATTATGGATATCCGCTACAAGCGGCTGCATATGCTTATTCACGAGCCCCCAGTGCCGAGATGGTTCAATTCCTGATCGATAAAGGTGCGGATATCAACGCCACTGGTGGCGATTTCAATACTCCCCTCCAAGCCGCTGTTGCTAGCGCTAGCATTAAACCTCATATCCTTCCGATTGTCCGGTTGTTGCTGAAGGTAGGAGTGAACGTCAACGCTGAGGGTGGTTATTATGGAACTGCACTTGTAGCCGCAACTCATTCTGGTAGCTCGGAGCTTGTGAACTTTCTGTTGGATAATGGAGCGACAATTAATGCTCGAGGCGGAGGCGACGGAAATGCACTGTCAGCTGCCGCCCGATGTGGCCATAAGAATGTTGTCGAGCTTTTACTTCGTCGAGGGGCCGACGTAAATGCTAGGAATATTAACAATACCACAGCCTTGAATAGTGCTGTAACTTCAATAGCAGATCATAATCTGGAGATAGTGCAGTTACTACTGGATACTGGAGCAGATGTTAACGTCCAACACGATGAAGGGAGTGTATTGGAATCCGCAGCTAAGACTGGCAGATTCAGGTTGTTCCAACTGNTATTGCAGTATGGAGCTAATGATNCCCATACCACTCTCTGTACAGCTGTGCTTGGTGGTAATGTCGAAATAATGCAGTACTTTTTGGATCGTGGCGCAAATGTCGACGGAGGAGATGAGTCTAATTTCATCCCATTACACTTAGCAGCCAGTATGGGTCACGTTTCGGCCGTCAGATTCCTACTCGACAACGGGGCCAATCCTAATATTCAAGGTGGTTCGTGGTTTACTGCCCTCCAGGCTGGTGCGGCTTCAAGTAATGTGGACGTCGTCAAGATGCTGCTAGATGCAGGTGCTAAAGATGTCGAAGGTGGATGTGATGGCAGTGCTCTCAAGATTGCAAGAAACGTTTATGGAGGCGGAGGCAAAGCGATTGTGAAGATCTTGCTCGAGAAACAAGGTAGTGGGAAGTCATTAGTACCATCATCCCCAGCACAAGATTTGGATAACGAGTAGAAGTGTTAATGGGATATGCGGGGTACAACTGGTAGTTCTGGGTAGTCTTTTGCACAAAATCATGCATTCAATTACATTATTCATAACCAACGATTTGTTTGGTAAAGTATCAATCGACCTCGCTGAGACAATTGGTGTTTTATGCCGAGGTTGGCATTGCATTTTATTGGATCGAATTCATCTCTCGCCTCCTTATCCAATCAAATGTACTTATGGTACATGATTCATTGTCATCTGTGTATCTGTGTGGCAGGGTAATTGCCACTACCTCCGTAACCTCATGGGTTTCGCAAGTAACCGACAGAGCAATATCATGAACCAAGAGATTCCGATCTGAGGCTTTGGGGCCTATGGAATGCTTGATCTTATAGGTTTGATAGATGTGGAGTTCATGCAGCTGGATTTGTCGCCATTTGAGTCTTTTTGCCTCTCTAATTCTATCGTCAATGACATATCGGTACATGGGTAGCCGATACCGACAGTTACGTATCATCTCTAAGTAGATAGGTTGTTGGCAAATAGGACTTGAGGAGAAGGCAAGAAAGCTGAGTAAACTTACCCGGCTAGAATACATTGATGATCTGCAATACATCGTCAGAGTTTCCAAAAATAAGCAGGATGATGAAGCCTTATGTTTGCGCAGTCAGTTTTGGTAACCATATCAACCTATTAGAAGATAGGAATATGCCTTCTCAAGCAGTGCCACGATGCCCACCCACCCTATACAGAGGGTAGGTATAAATAATGGCTTAGATTGCGTATAAGACCTCTTTTACTTCTTTAGGTATAGATCTCTATAGGAAACTTAATTTTTATCCTGGAAGATTTTCAAAGATCCATTTACTTTTAATTTGACAGGCATTATTAACCAATCATAGTGAATAAATCAAGCTCTATCACAGGCTTTCATCCGTCGTCTCAGGTTAAGTTTAGGCTAGAATCTAATAGTTTATAGGCTTCAATTGTGGTGGTTAAGCAGTAAATTTATGCAGTTTATAGGCTGAAGGAATTGGCTCAGCCCAGTAAAAGATCAACCTAGTCTTAATAGTTCTTCTACATTTTCTAGTCTAATAAGTTAAATTGCTTCCCCCCCAGCTCCCCCCGTTATTGAAATTATCTCTTAATTATAACACACCAAATCCACTCTATCAAATTGAAATCAAAACATTGAAACCTTTTTATTACCTCTTGTTACTTTTATAACCTAAATTCTCAATTCATACTCAAAAGTATACATAGAAATTCTTCTTGTTCTATTCTCCTCTCTCTGTCTCTCTTCTCTACCAATCTATTTCCAACAAATCCTTCGAAACAATACGTTGTACCAGATTTTCTAAAGCGTGCGAATCAATTCATCTTAAAATAGAAAGAAAAAAGGGCACAGGATTTTATCTCGCCAAATCTGACGCTGGGTCGTGTTTAGGGGTCGAATCGTGTTGAAAAAATGAGTGTATGTCCATCGTTTCATTTCATCTTCTCATAGTTTCAACCTTCAATCTCAATCAAGAAGAAATCTGCCATCTCTTCTAGAATTGTCATATACTTTTCTTCTTTGGCAGAAAAAGACAAAAAACGACGACTCCATCGATTAATTTCCAAAATAATCAATTTCAATTACTCTGGTAGCAATTAACTAATTAATCATGGCGCAGTACAAGTTAGTTAATCCATCATCTCTTCTTGACGACCTTCCATCCGATCTGCGAATACAATCCTCGAATATATTGGGTAATTGAATTGTAATGCTGACCTACTCAAAGTAGAAATTACGGTGGTGGTGCAAATCCATTCGACGATCGAGGAGGAGTAGCTTCACCAGGTTATCCACAATCTCCTGCATACAACAATGGACCTTCGATGGGACGAGATGACTATGGAGGTGAGAATTATCATGCTTCTCGAGGGCACGCCTACAAACGATGCGTAATACTGACATGTCTCTAGGACAAAACGTCGAGATGGCATCTTTAACACAAAACGGTAGTCAATTCGCCCAACAATCCGATCCCAATTACATTCTCAACCAATGTCGCAATATCCGTAACGAGATCGATCGAACCGCTGGGTTCTCTCAAGACTTGGAGGTACTCAGTCAGCGATTGGCTGGTTCTGTTGATCAAGCAGCCATTACTACAGATCTCAAGATCATTTCCGATAATGCCAACACAGCTTTCAAGGGACTCATCGCTCAGATCTCGGTATTGAAGAGAATGCCTGAATCTGGAGCCCCCATGAACCAAACACAAATTGCAGCACAGCAGCGAAGATTGAAGCAGGTCATGGAACAATTTAAGGGAAAGGAGATGGATTTCGAGCATGCAGTACGAGACCAAATGAGACGAGAATATCGCATTATCAACGCAGATGCAACAGAAGAGGAAGTCGCAGCAGCAGTACCAAACGCTGAACCTCAGCAAATGTTCGCTCAGGCAGTAATGACAAGCGGAAGATCTGCACAAGCCAACTCCACCTTGAACGCTGTTAGACAACGAAACGAAGCCATCAAACAAATTGAGAGGGATATCGTTCAACTCGCCGAATTGTTCTCTGAGATGGAAAACCTAGTCGTGCAACAAGAAGCCGCAGTTGTCAATATTGAACAAAAGGGAGAAGAAGTTGTTGAGAACATGGACAAAGGAGTCGAACAAATGGGTGTCGCAATTGAGAGTGCTAAATCGAGAAACCGTAAGAAGTGGTGGTGCTTGGGAATCTGCGGTAATTATTTACACCATCCTTCCTTTGTCAACACATTACTAATATTACATTCCAGTTCTTATTGTTGTCATTATCGTCGTTATTGTCCTCATCTACAAATTCGTTGTACAAGGCGGCAGCAGCAGCAGCAACACCACGTCCTCCAAACGATCCATCCTTCCAGATCAAAAATCCGCTCCTGTTGCACCAGGTATTGATTTTAAAACCGAGGATAGATTAGTGGTACCAGGTCTTCAATGGAAGGAATCAAAATTGGTCATGCCAGGTGTAGGATTCTCTGAAGATAAAGCAGTTGTTCCTGAAGCGGGCGTTGTACGAAAATGGAAACCGTTCGTTGCATAAGTATGTTGTGGGATTTCAAGCGGTGTTTGTATAATGAGCTTCAGATTTGCTGGCATATAAGGGCTCCGTTTGTTTTTATGTTTCATTTGTTCTTTTCCACAAACTCCATACGAGGAGTTTGAAGAGGAAAGAAAGCTTGTTGCTTTTGTTACAGTACTCTTTTTTGAGTCTATCTGTGCATTTGAAGAAGGGCGTATTGCATGAGGGGTTTGTTGGTTGAGAAAATCAAATTCAAATGGGATTGAAGAGTGGATGGATATGTTCGAGTTCATCCTTTCATGAGATGAAGATTACTCGATACATCTGGTGGAATTTGATTTTCTTGTGTACGAACAAAAAGGACGGGTTCTTGTTGGTTGTGATGGAAACATGACGGCGGGGATTATCTTTATCCACTATAACTTTTTTTAGTTATTCGTTCAGTCGCTTCAAAATAGGGGAATGTTTTCTAAGGGTGGGGGAGTCTCTTCTTTTCTTTTCTTTGCTACCCAACTGAGTCTATGGATGGGATGGAAAGGAGGCTTGTGGTAGTTGAGACATGGGATGAGAGAGGGGGGAAGCAGCAGAGAGGGGTTTATGATGTAGGAGTGATTACTATAGTATGGTTTTAATAGATGGTGTTTATTCTGTACTGCTGGTATGGCCTTTACTTGTGATTGTTATTTGATTTTATATGTATGTGTATTTGTCGTTGTAATATGCTTGGATAGGTGAATTGCAGTGGGATAGGAGTTGGTAATGAGGTGAGAGGCGATGAGATGAGATAGGAAGTATAGAATTTCCAGCGTACTGATAGCAAATCTAATGAATGTAATACTAAACAATCCCCAATACAGTGAATATATAGTAACAGTAAAACTACCATCTGAAGTGAATAAGTGAAAGAATGGGATTTCAACCATGCCGTGCCATGCTATTTGGACCATAAAGTAATTCACGTGCTGATAAGCCATTTCCCCATAGTGTGATAATGCGATGCATCATACTGTCAAAGCAAAGCTTATATTTACCTAGTTCTACAGGTATGCTTCAACAATACTATGATACATACCTTTACCTAAACCGACCTCCCTCCCTTTCCCCAACCACCATCCATCGTTCTTTGTGTTCTCAAACTTTGCAACTTGGATTTTAATTCGTGTATTTACCTGCACAATATCATTCGCAGATACTTGTACCACCATTTATCTGCAAGCACATCACCCTTTTGTACTACCCCGGTACGAATCATCCAAACATAATACCGTACCCCCATAATCAGATAGATACGAATCGGAGGGTTGGTTACCTAGACCTATCTAATCTTAAGGAGTTAAGTCGAGTTGAGTTGTACAAAATGTCAACCTCAATACCACTTCCGATAGCTTCTCCCGGAAGTTCCAATCCCAATCCCAATAACAATCCAAACACGACCACAACAAATCCAACTTCAGCTCCACCTCAACAATTCTCCACCTCACCCACATCCACCGATCTCCCCATACAAACCGAACCCTTTCCCACGCTCTCCCCCGTCGATCTCCAGGTACCAGCGGAAAACGAAGCTGCTGCTGCGAAAACACTACAAATGCCTGGGACAAGTAGTACTTCGAATCCGCAGTCTTTCCTCCCTTTCTTTACGATTATTTCGGATTTGACGACTAGTAATAACAATACGGGCGATGCGAAGGGTGAGAGAACATATCAGGATCGAGAGAGAGAAAGGGAAAGGGAAAGGGGAGAGCCAGAGACGATTCATCCCAGTCGAATACATTATATATTCAGTGATGATGATACGGAAGGGTTGATTGATGCTTGTGTGAGGGCTTCTTCTTCTTCTACTTCTTCTTCTCAAGCACAACCGGAGAGGGAGGAAAGAGTAATTTTAATCGACATGGTGGAATCGAATGCAAACTCGGCTATAGGAGTGGGAACAGGAGAGGGAGAAGAGTTACAAGTCGTGAGAGCGCAAAGCCTCAGTTCTAGATGGCAAGTAACGAAATGCGAGATTGGGAAAGCGCCGATTTGGGAGGAGAAGGGGGAGAGGGAGAGGGATGGTGGTGTGGTGAGTGCGGGTGGGAAGAGAGATGCGTTGATGTTGAGGAT
>JWJA01005145.1:0-16541 GCA_000812885.1 Lanzia echinophila
ATCCTCCTCGGTATCATCACCCGCCAAACCCAACAACGACTTCTCCATGGGATCCAATTCCTCATCATCATCATCGTCATTATCCGAACCCAAACCCAACAACTCTTTATCAATATCATCCAAATCCCCATCATCCTGGGGATTTGCATTGCCATTTGTCTTGGAACCATGATATTGTATTTCCATCTGCTCATCTTCCGTTTCATCATCGTCCTGTACGTCATGCCCATTGAAGCCATTTCCATGAACGCGATTGGTTCCCATAACTCCCACGAGATCTTTCTTGCCCTCCCATCGATCTAATCTTCTGCCTGCGCGTCGAAAGGCTGCGGCATATGCGGCGACTTCTTCGCCAAAATCATCTTTTTCCGTCTGAAGTTGGATTAACCCGCCAAATCCGCGTTCTCGAAAGGGATACGGATTGGTGTTAGTATAGGTGTCATCCTCACTATCACTGAATGGATCCGTCGCCTTCTTGATCCTATTCAATGCTCGAATGATAGCCCCATCTCGCTTGCGATGTTTCCTTGCCTCGTGATGCTTCTTTCTAATACCGCGACCCAAAATATGGTCTACCCGTTGGTTTCGATTACGTTCGACTGCCAACTGATGTGCCGTTAATGGACGTGGTCGCCGCAATGCGGTGATTGTTTCTGGTTGTAATACAGGAGAAGAGCCTTCATGGATGTTTTGCTTACCGCCGCGACTCCTCGAACCTGTAATGTGAACACTGTTAATACGAATGTTGTTGGGATTGAGGGATCGTGGTGGTGGGGTAGAGCGCGAGCTTTCAAGATCGGAATCATATCTTGGGCGAACCTTACCCAACAAGCCACCAGGGGTTGAAAATGCGTCCTCAAATCGAGGACGAATACGACTTGTAGCAGATCCATTGGAGCCAGCGTCATCCGGGAGGACTAGTTTCGGCTTGGGGCCGCGTTTCGGAGGCCCGTTTTCTAGTTGAAAAGCAATTTGATCGGCCTCGATAATTCGTCTACGTTCGCGCATCTTGGATTGGCCATATTCTAATTCTTCTGGGGTATCGACGTTTTCCAATGCTTCTTCATCCTCGGCCATCTCCTTCAACCTCGGAACACCTTGATTTCGGACGTCAGTATTATAATCAACGCCAGCTCCGAATGGATTCTCTTCTGCACCCTCTTCTGTAAAATCCGACTCCAGGTAAAACCACATCAGCCACAAGAAGGCCTTTGCTCTTGATTCGCTCGAGATCGATGTATTCATAATAAGATCGAAGAATTCCTGACCAGGCGGGAAGTGTAGTTCGGTGACTTTGGCTGCGAATGTCGCAAGGACGAAAATAAGATTGACTGGGTTCGTTCGAGGTATTGTCTTCATCTTGATCTTTTCAATTAAATTGGGCTCAGGTCGATCCTCCGACGCCCCCTTTAATATAGATTTCAATCGAGGTGCATCTTGAAGCTGTTTGTAAGAGTTCGGATCTTGCTGTGCTTGTAGAGACGGAATGGCATGATATGTGCGAAGTTGTGCTCTCATTTCCGGGAAGACTGCGACCGTATCAGTAAGAGAGAACGTGAGAAGGCGACAAGAAACACATACAATTCAGAGTTGTATTCATGCGACCAAGGTTGACCAAAAGACAGACCATCGCCATATTCTTTGCTGGTTCATGCTCGCTCATTAATTTATCTCTCAAGATTTTGCTCGTCTTGCTACTCCTAGCCATGGTATCGATATAGAGATCTGCGAAGGTCTGTTTGGGCAGTTCAGAATCGTAACTGTTGGTAAATTGCTTATTTGTATCTTCAAAAATAAGTCTTAAGAAATCATATTGAATATCTTTCCTCCATAAAGGCTCGCCATCATCCTTTTTTAAATGACGAATTTTGTTAGGACCTACTCCTATATTCGCCTGCATGGCGGTGGTAATAGGCGTATCTTTCATTGCTTTTTCTTTTGTGCGCGACCGTGATGTAGTAGATGTATTTGTTTGGATTTCTGAAGTGGGTGTTCTGCGATCTTCGTCTTCTGTTATATCGTTCGTTTGTTTGGTAGTTGATGGTGAATTTCGGGAAGAATCTACGCCGCTAAGATCATTTTTAAATGGCGAGGCTTTAAAGTTTGTTCGTGTTGGTGATACATCTTCATTGTCGGAAGCGACAGTGACAATTGAATCGACCATAGTTTCCTTCAGTTATTATTACTGTTGCTCCTAGAATGGACCGAATCAATTATCAACAAATGATATTTCTTCATATGGTTATAATGAATATATAATATATATGAATTATTTGAATAAAATGATTGAAAATTGTATATAATAATAATGGTAAAATAAGTTGTTATTTTTCTAAGGTTGGGTAAAAAAAAGTAATAATTGATTCTATTTTTGAAGCTATCCCATCCCATCACCTCTCTCTTACCTTACTTACCTAGGTAGGTAGAGGTACCCAGCCCATGTATGTTTCTACATTGTTTAAAGTAAAGTGTACCTTTCCGTACCGTACTAATAAATAGTATGGAGTAGCTTCAATACCTTTTATAGACCGTGCAGGCTTTATGATTTGTTGAAACTTTTTGGAATTTAGTATACCTCAGGCTAAATATAAGGCTGAAAATCTACCTAGGTATAAAAGCCTTATATAGGGACTCATCTGATGCTCTCCCTTTTCTACAAACGAAACACCTAGAATACAACCAGGTTATATGAATCTTAAATAATCTACATAGCAAATAAATACACAAAACCAAGGCCCATTCGCTTCCTCCCATAATTCCATCTCAACTTCGCCTCGCTTCCTCGTCTACTCACTTGCGGGATCTCACCATATACATCATACCCTGTCCTTTCCGAATATCCATCAGCCACAAACCTTACCTTACCATTACCACCTTCACATTCTATCCAATCCTCTGGATCCATCAAGGCATACCACCACCCATACCCACCTACGCTACCCATTTACGCCGCATCGGAAAATCCCCAGTTCAGTTCGGTTCACTTGATCCATGAGCACGAGCACGAGCAAGCGAAACTCGTCTCTCGTACAACATTGACGTAAACCGAAATAGAAACTGTTAACGAATCACCACCGCACCACGGCACTTCTCGTACTTTAGTCAAAGCTGGCGCATGTTTCTTAATTTGACTTCTGACATCCGTACATATCCCAGTGCCAGAGCTTGAACTAGAGCTAGAATCCCTCTGGCTCTCTTGGATTATTAACCTTGGACTTACTCGTTCTATTCTACTGTGTTGTATGATGATTCTGCCCAAGGACGTGGAATTTGGCTGAGTGAGGAAATAAAATAGAGGATATTAGTATAGTAACAAAAGTAAAGGGATCTTCATTCATATGGTAAGGTACAACCATTGAGCACTAGTTAGGTATAGAAAGTACTTTTAAATGGGGAAATCGGTGTATATGACTACTTGTGGTTAGATGGATCTACATCAGTGCATGTACTTTATAGTCGAATGAGTACTAGCCATTGAAGATGCAAACACAGCCCCGCATTCATTATATGGATTTTCCTGCAGTAATCCTTGTGAGAAGTGGGATGGAATTTCTTGCCTGACAGATTTCTCTATCTACATATCTACATACTCGTTTCTAAGAAAAATGACATGTCATGATATGTGACAGAAGAGGAAGGGGGAAGCCTGAAACGATTACTTGGGAGAAGAATGCCTGGGCTCTCGAAACCGTGGATTCTGTTCTATTTTGATTCTAATGATCATCAATCAACATCCGTCTTATCCACGAAAGAAGCCATGCAATCGACGGCTTTCTTTAGAACACGACTTCTCAACCCAACGGAAGGGAAGGGTTAACGATGTTCTACGAGTATAGTTCCCATTTCACTAAGCATATGATCCCGAACACTCCATTCCACGATTTCCGATTCCTAAAAAGCGGGTTATGATAATGATTGTTATTGGAGGAAAATTCTATAGATGTCTAAAAGTACATGATGAGCTGAATCTAGCCACATATACATGCCGTGCAGCGATATGAGAGCCGCGATAAAAGTACAGTAAGCAGCGGGTAAGGGAACAAAAAGCAAAACCCCAAGTCTGGGGTTACATAAAACAGGCAGCAATAAATATCTTGCTGGAAAAGAAAGGCTGAAACACGTAGAAAATATAATGAAAATATAAGGGTTTGCGCGATAATGATCAGACAGGGGCTTGGTATCGTTAAAACATGACCCTTTCTCTCTCTCCCTTCCCTCTCCCTCTTTCCCTGCGTATGCACCGTCTATATTGAGAATGAAAATAATGGGTAGTATGCAGTGGAGAAATAAGATAAAAACGCAATGCAATAAAGGTTCGTGGCGGTTAGGAAGGTGGTCTCGGAATCGTGTGTAGTAATAGGATTATATTCGACCGTGTCAAGCGTATAGTCGTGGCTTTTGCTCCGTACTCCTGGATTGATGGCTTGCTTCAATCAATATCCAGACGTCCCACTGCTTCCGCCTGCACTGCCATATTCGTAGTAGGCTCGATCATCCTCGTAAGTTGCTGCTTCTTCCTCGTAGTACACCTCGCCTTCATATGTAGCGTTAGGATCCTGATATCGGCTTGCATCGTCATCGGGTCCCGTCCCATGTCTGTGGGTCTCTTCTTGGGCTCTTCCTCTCGAGACGACGTGTTTCATTGACATAGAACCCCAAGGTGATCCGGATGCTTCTTCGTCATTGTAGATCTCGTTCGGATCAGGTGTATGGTAAGAATGACCGGCATGAGTACGATTCTCGGCATCACGGTCTTGGCGCTCTTTGTCTGCCTTTGTCTTGTCTCCTGTAAAAATTTAGCTTGTGATTCGATTCAAGTATGTAATGATAATGACTTACGGAACTTTCTCTGGGCAAGTCTGTTTTGCACTCGTCTTCTCTCCTCTGGGTCCGTGATACCAGACCAATCATCCTGCTTAGTTTTCGACTTTGAGGAAGAAGAGGACTGTTTTCCTCCCTTACTAGTACTCGAGCGATGAGAAGAAGACATTTCGGTTTCGGTCTCGGTCTCGGTTCCAGGATCAGTGCTAATCTCCGAATCGACGCTGGATTCTAACTTGATGCTTTGGTTGGAATCGGAACCTTCAACAATGATGCGGGGGACTTCGGATTGCACTTTTTGCTCAGTGAAACGATTGACGGGATCGATCTCGCGGGTGGAAGACCTTCTAGCGTCCAGATAATGCTTAGTTGCTCAAGAGATGATTTACTGACATCTACAGTGGAGCTTGACCAGGTGAGGTAATCACTTTTGATTGAAGTCCAAGATGAAAGTTGATTGACTAGAGCAAGGATACTTTTGAGATCGGATGACAATAGAAACAGTCTTGGAAACTAAGCTGATAGCCAAAGACGAATGCTAAAGATGTGAATATGTTGAAGTTCTTACTCAAAAGGAAGTGATGGTGAGAATGATGAGTAGAATATTGTTGACCATGGGAGACTTCCCATACTTTATAAAGTTTCAACAGCGGCACAGATGGCATATCTGATCTCCACATTTGGACGTTCAAAAGGTATATAAAAATGCAATAAGCAGACTTGAATGGCATGAGAATCCAATCATGGATGGAACATCAGAAGCACTGCCTCCATTTGGATTGATTTGGCCGCCACAAATCGTGACTACATGAGGATAGGTATATGTTGTCACCAACTAATGTATGGAGATCCAGGTAGCTTCCATGGAGGTAGCCTGCCTTGCCATGAATTGAACGACAAGCGATTGGACTATCCAAACATGCAGCTAATGAGAAAACAGTCCTGGGAATACGGCATGGAGATGGGGAGGATGAAGAATCTGGGTTTCCAAATAGCTAGGATGATAGTGGAGCTCGGGTTGATGAGATACTGGTCTTGGTGTGCGATGGGGGCCGTTTTGTAGAGGAAGATGGGTGGAATATTAAGGGATCCTTCATGATAGTATTACCGTTTTAGTTGCGGAACGATTCGATTAGGTCTTGTCAAGATTAGGAGTTTCCTGAATGACACAATCTTGGGACGTAAATTTTCAATTGTAGAAATTGGTAGCGAATATAGTGGAGAAATACGAATGCCGTGTTTGTTTACAAGTACCCAGTCAGATGAGATTTTATGTTTGTTTGATGTTCCTGCATTTTAACCTTTAACTGGTTATGGTTATGGCTTGAACAAGGGTTCTAGATATACTCGATACAGTACTTGATGAGTCGATAAGCCATAGGATAGGCATTCAAAGGTGCCTATTATCAGTAGAACTATTGTGTATGTGTTTTTGAAGGTAACTCGCCCGGTATTGACAAATAAAAGTAAAGAAGATAAATTTGTCTATTGAACGAAGTGCACCAAAGTGCTTTGTGCGTATACTAGGTAGATGACATGTTCTTCAATGACTACCTACTAGGTAGTATGTATCGCCTAGATGCTTCTTCATATTGGGGGCCAAAAAGGTATATTTTTTTGGTTGTTCCATGGGATGCATCCGCATGTTGCATACTGTGAGTTTTTTGCGCCGCGAGAACACTTAGGTTTTTGATCACTTGTTCTGTGATGACACACAAATCCATTTATTTATATACAACAACTCTTAGAAATTTAGATCATTTATATAAACCTAATTTGTACTTCCATTCGTCGTTTGATGGCCATGAACGGACGGTATGAATACCTAGATATGTTAATTATCATTGAGAGAGAAGGTCTGAACCTAGGCCAAGCAATAGATGGTACTGTAGATGATAGATGTGCCTTGCTGTGCCAGTTGAAACAAATCTCTAGACGTCTTTTTTGCCTCTCTGACCGGGTGTTCCTTTAGGGAAATTTATTCTTGACCTGAAAACCTACGACAGTAGGTAGGTAACCATGTAGAATGAGACTCGTCATGCTTATTAGTTCTACATGAAGCTCCATGGGCTTTCATCGCGGATTCTTACTTAATGCACCTGCTTCGGCTTCGTCATATCTACTACCGTTCAGTGGCTGATCCGTAAGTGGATGGATGTATGGATGGCGTCGAAATCGGATGAACCTGAAATGTGCATTGGATTGGATTGGCAACCCAACTTGGCCATGTTAATGATACTGGTAAGTACCTAGTAGAGAGGGAGGTCTACAGTAAGTAGAAAGAAAAAGTAAGAATGGGATTACGTTAGGCCGATAAACGATAAGCGAACTTTTACCCAGAATCAATGTAACTCATCATGAAGTGTTTGGAATAAGATCATTAATCATAAATCGTTGAAATCTAGAATGTAGTCTGATGATAATTTGTACCGTCCTAGGTTGAAGGTCCACTACTCCAGTAATTTTACTAGAAATGGCCTTGTACGAGGAGAGTGACGAGGATGTTGGTAAGAAGAAGCGTGAGCCAGGATCTTGAAGGATTCCTGGTAGAAAGTCTGAATAGTCCTTACCCATAATATCTCTCTGCAGCGCAGCTATGTTGACATAATAATGAATAATAAATCTGGTACCGTATGCCCCAACAAGATATGTCAGATATCGGATGATGTTGGGATGAACTTATACAGACATACATACAATATGGACTCGCAAACTAACAGTTTTGGATTTCTTTTTCGTGTACCTAGCTAGCTATTGAGGTATTTCGGACAAGAACGAGGAATGATATTCGCTTTGATGTTTTTACGCCGCAAAGCGTGGCCATTAAAATTAACCTCGATCGTGTAATACGACCCAATCACAAAATGTGCTCGCTAGTATCTCGAGGCTGAAATGAAGGTTGTGACTCTATCTGATATATCTTGCAAGAAGTAACCTCTCTCCAAGGCAAATCTGTGGATGAGGATCGGATCCTAGAAGTACCGTAAACAGCCACATCCTCCCATGCGTACCGACACAGCCTCATAATATAATCTTACATCAACGACGAGATTATGTCACTCTTATCTTGCCGCACGCCTCTCCTCTCCTCTCCTCTTTGCCCGAACTTCTGCTTGTCTCCTTTCGCCGCCATCGATCTTGTGACCTCTGCGATCTTCCCATAATCCTTCTTTCACCACAATCCTCGCATGCTTCCCTCCTTTAATAGGTTGCACATGTGGTCCAACGATCGTGTGTGCGCCCTGGATGTGCAAGCCTTTAACTGGAACCATTTGCTCAGCCAACTTATCGTCTGCACTGCCCCCAGGTACGTTGACAATGATCTTGCGCTTCCCGGGAGATAAAGTTGCTGTAACTGCAGTATGACCTAGTGATGGCACTTCTACAACCCGGAGTTCCGCAGCCCCATCCTTAATGTGTTTGAAATCCCCTCCAATGCCATACTGCCCGTTTCGAAACTTTTCACGCCACCGCAAAAGATAACGGCGGGACCGAGGAGGCTCGACGCCTAGTTCACGTAATTGTGTAGATGTCAATGTAAACAAAGCTTTCCATGAGGCTATTTTAGGTGCATGCTGGCTTAGGTTTCGTCCAATGAGTGTGAGGAATGTTTGAGCATCAGGTACGAACGGCGTAGGTCTGGGTACGGGCGGTGCTTTCATGCGATGATGCAGATTTCGTACTTGTAGAGAGATTGACGATTCCGTAAATGGTAGCAAAAACGAGGGAATCGCTCGTAACTGGTGTGGTTTGATAATCATATTGGGCAGATTCTAATGCGAGATCAATACGCTGTGATTTGGCATCGCATGCGGATTCCGTGCATTGATAGTATATAAGGAAGGAATGCATACCTAGGTGCGGCAGATCAACCATGTGAGTCAAAGAATCAAACACAAGTCAAGGTATCAATACCGACAAATCCACAAATTCTTCACGTCAACACCCAAGCTGTTATAGACCTCCAAGAGGCAGTAACTTCTATAGAGAAAAAGCCAGGGCCATGTCTCATGATTTTCATTTAGCGCCAATCGGATAAAATATATTACCGAGTCCGGGTATCCACCTTTAATTGTGGCTTCTATAAAGCTTATCGTTATCGTACCTACTTACCTAAGTACCTAGGTAGTAAATAATGAATCTAGCAGGCACGATCCCCTCCATACACAAACCTACTTCTCTAGACACATTCGTGCCTTGTCTTCATATAAATATCCTGGGATCAACTGACGAGAAGTAACTTCGTACCGCAATCTTTCTCGAGTGCTAGAAAACTATTCAAGGATGAGATAATAGAATCTCTTCACGCGAGCAAAGCCCAGAAAAAGCTATGGGTCGAACAAAAGGTATACCAAAGCGACGAATTTCGCCTGAGCGGACTTCATTACCTCCCAATGCCGAGGGCAGCTCCGAAGTTCGATCACTGTCTGGCCTTGTTAAGGGCATTGGTAACTATGAGTTTCCGATTGTAGAAGAGATTCCCGATGACCTTATAAATTTTATGGGTCTAGATGAGGTTGGTTTACTCTCAAATTCCGCGCCGCCCCAAGGACCTCCATGAAAATCCTGAAGGAATTGGCCCATGAAATATGATCACTGCTACCAAGATTTCTTGCCAATATACTCGAGAGAAGGGTGTCAGAAACCCATGGAGCTCTAAAGACCTCCAATATTCCCAGTGACTTAGATTCATGGATGCGTAGTTGAGCAATTCACAGGCTACAACTCGGTGCTAATCATTCTGTAGAACTCTTATCATGAAGGTCCACGAAAACGGCTTAAAACTAAGAATGGAAGTCGAGAAGCAGGAGATGAGATTGCACAAGCGAATCATTCCACCAACGAATACATCATTGTGAAGCAATCCTCGCTGGAAATTAAATGTGCTGGGTCCAAGTTATCTGCCGACACTGTGCTAAATAAGGTCAACGTTCATTTCGGCCATGATGTTCGTTCTATCACTGTTCTAGACGGGGTTGGTAAAACCTTGCTGGTCGTACCATATTCTACGAGTCATATGTATAGTTTTGGAGGCAGTGTCCTGGAGGATATATATACCGCGTTGGCCGTGGACCGAGACTCGAAGAAGTGGCGTTCTAATCAAGGTAAATTATGGACCCAACTGGATATTTTGCTATTTGAGAAGAACAATTTGGATCATATACAACTTGTCTTTACCATGAAATGGAATGTCACCACGTCTCCGGAATATGTCACCCTGAAAAAGAAGACGGTTGCATTTTCAAAGGTCTTGGATACTTATTTTCCAGATCCAAATGTCACAGCCCCAGAGACTTTCTCCCCACAAGACTTCTATGGTTGCGTTCATTCTACCAACCAGGATGATGAAACTTCATCTTCCATAGAAACAGCTTTGGTATCAACTCTGTATCCATTCCAAAAGCGGGCTGTACAGTGGTTGCTGTCAAGAGAGGGTGCGACCTGGTCTGCTGCCACCAAAATTGACGTATCAAGTCAACCCAAGCAAACATCTCATTTACCTATTTCTTTCAGGGCTACTATGGATGCTCGAGGACGGCCTTGTTATGTTAGTCATTTGTTTGGCGTAGTCACTTTCAATCTCGATCCATTTTTGGAACTGGAACAACGTCTCCAAGGTGGTATCCTCGCAGAAGAAATGGGGTTGGGCAAAACCGTAGAAATGATTGCTCTAATGTCACTTCACCAACGCCCTTCGCACGGGTCATCCGTATTCGATCCTTACTCCGGTGAGGATGTACAGTCAACCAATGCAACGCTGATTATTTCGCCACCGTCTATTTCAAAACAATGGATAGCCGAGATCAATAGACACGCCCCGCACCTCAAAGTTACGCATTATCAGGGGATCAAAAATGAAAAGGCTGGGCATACAGAGATAATGGACCAGTTTGCTTCCTCCGATGTAGTCATTACGACCTACTCAGTCCTTGCCGCAGAAATCAACTTCACCAAATTGAACCCTGAAAAGACCTTACGTAGGGAATCAAAATACCCACGGCGTAAATCCCCCCTCATGCAGTTCTCGTGGTGGCGTGTATGCCTCGATGAAGCACAAATGGTGGAAAGTGGTGTTAGCAAAGCTGCAACTGTAGCCAGAATGATACCACGAATCAATGCGTGGGCAATTACAGGCACTCCAGTAAGTCTTGCACTCTTGCCTTCAATCGTTCGTAGCCACAATGGGTTCTACTAAATCGTTGAACAATCTAAATACCTAAGTAGGTAATTAGTCAATTTAACAAGTGGGCGAAATATCGAGCATTGGAAAATGCGTCTCAAGTTTGGTTCAATCAACGTCTAAGCTCCTGTCGCCAACCCAAGTGTTTGGCTAAAGATCAGACATTCGAATGCTTCAGGGTTTTGTTGATACTTTGAAAGCGGTCTATGAATTCATTAACCAGCACCCTTAAAAATCCACCCTTAATTTTCAACTTTCATTGAGTAATTGTTAGTTCAATTGTTGAGTGAGATTTGATTTACTAAGTTGATTTGAGACTTTGAGAGTTGGTTATTGAATTAATCCCCTCACTAGTGGGTAGTATTTTAGTTATCTGCTAATAATTTTGGTGCAGGTTAGAAAAAATGTCAATGATTTACTAGGGTTATTGATCTTCTTAAGATATGAACCTTACGCCTCATCACAGCATATATTCCTGTCGCTTGTATCTTCCCATAAGGCGGACTTTCGCAACATTTTCGGGACAGTTGCTCTACGCCACAGTAAGGCGAGCGTCCGCGAAGAGCTAAGGTTACCTCAGCAACGACGCTTCGTAATCACCATGCCTCTCACGCCAATCGAGGAGCAATACTACCAAGAATTATTCGACCAGATGTGTGAAGAGTCAGGGCTGAATGCGGAGGGCAATCCCCTGATCGAAGATTGGAATCCACAAGACTACACAGAGATCATGCGGCGGTGGCTCGTACGGCTCAGACAAACTGCACTCCACCCGGAAGTTGGGGGGCGAAACAGACGGGCTCTAGGAATGAACAAAGATGTACCATTGCGAACTGTTCACCAGGTTCTTGATGTTATGATGGAACAGACAGATCTCGCGATTAGAACGGATCATCGGGCACTTCTCATATCGAGGTTGAAACGCGGACAGCTGTTTGAAAACTCACCTCGGGTAAAGGAGGCGCTCGAGATTTGGGAAGCGGTCGTCGTTGAGTCCTCCAAACTTGTACATGACTGTCGGGAGCAATTGCGTATAGAGTTGGAAAGGTCCAACGGCGCAAACCCGTCGACTCCTAGTCAGCATTCTGAGCCGGATGGCAATCCCGACGAGGAAGCTGACCCCACCTCCAGTATTGGCAAACTCCGGACTAGATTACGAGGAGCTCTAGAGATCGAGCATATGGCAATATTCTTCCGCGCGAATGCTCATTTCCAGATCAAAATCAACGAAGAAATGACCGAACCAGATTCGGCTGAATTTCTGGCCCTCGATAAGCTCGAAACTGAGGGCTATGAAGCTGCGAAGACATTGCGGCGCGAGATTTTGCAAGATGTATACAATAACGCAAATACTCTCATGCAAACAATTGCAGAGCGAGCAAATGGACAAAAGTTTATCCAGATACCAGAATTTCCACCAAGCGCGCCAATGATAGGTCTCGAAAGTCGCCGTATCATAGACGAGCTGGATACTTTGGGGATTAATCTTGATGATCAAGCTAACCAGATTGATGAGTGGAGGGAACATCTCATTCAAATTCTATTACGACCACTAGTTGATGAAGATGACGGCCTTGAGGTGAATGGTGATGAGTATGAAGAGTCGACAAAACTCCAAGATGAGGTCATGGTATATGTACAGGTATTAAGGGCAATGGTCGCTGATCGCCACACAACGTTGACCGGTGTTAACAATGCTCTTGCTATACAGGAAGCAAAAAGCGCCATACGTGAAGCAAAGGCAGGAAATGGAGCATATCCAGAAAAGCTTCTCGAACTCTTCCGAACCAGAGAGCTGCATATCCATAAAGGCCAGAAAACACTACGTGAAATAGCTTCAGAACTTAGAGCTGTTACTTCCAATCTCAAATCCGACGCAGAGAACGGGAGTGTGCGTGCTCAGACCGAGCTTTCAATCATCGAATCGCACATGAACATTCAGAAACATCTTACCGAACAAATCAAGGTAACTGCGGCTCTAGATAAAGAAATGGAGCTTTTCACGAGTATCATGAATGCAAGATTGGAATATTATCGCCAGCTACAGGCAATCAGCGATGGATTAGCTCCTTATGAAGGACCAAATAATGACAGGGTTATTGAGAAAATGGCCCAAGATGAGGAAAGACTTGTTCGGAAACTCGCTACAACAAAGTCGAAGAGAAGATATTTGGTTCATCTAAAGCAGGAAGCTGCCAACCCTGAAGAGCAACGCCTTTGCGTCATCTGTAGAGATGGATTTGAAGTTGGTGCTCTCACAGTTTGCGGTCATCAATATTGCCATGACTGTATTAAGTTTTGGTGGAGCACCCATCACAATTGTCCAGTCTGCAAAAGGAAGTTGACAAAGAACGACCTCCACGAAATTACTTACAAACCTCAGGAACTTTCGATACAGGCCGAAGAAATTCAAGAAGGTGTACAACATGATCACCCACCTTCCTCCGCATCTCACCGCAAATCGGCTATATATTCCGACGTCAGTAAAGCCACTCTAGATCAGATTAAAAATATTGAACTGCCAGGCAACTTTTCGTTTGGAACAAAGATTGATACTTTGGCTCGTCATCTTCTCTATCTCCGCGAATCAGATCCAGGTGCAAAATCCATTGTGTATTCCCAATTCAGGGACTTTTTGTCTGTTCTATCGCAAGCTTTTCAAAGATACCGCATAGGGTTTTCCTCCATAGATAGACCTAACGGGATAGAGAAATTTAAGAACGATGCAGGAACCGAAGTATTCTTGCTACATGCTAAAGCGCATAGTGCTGGCCTGACCTTGGTTAATGCCAGCCACGTTTTCTTATGCGAGCCTCTTCTGAATACTGCCCTGGAGCTTCAAGCTATTGCTAGAGTCGACCGCATAGGACAAAAGGTTGGGACAAATGTTTGGCTGTATCTGGTCAGTGATACTGTCGAAGAATCGATCCATGAACTTTCCGTTAAACGACGAATGGAACATCTAGGGCATGCAATCGGATCGAAAAAGGGAAAAGGAAAAGAGTTGACGGAAGATGAGTTGGTAGATGGGGGCTTGGAACAAGCGAATAGTATGGAACTGCAAGAGGTGAAGCTAGGTGAGTTGTTAACAAAAGGTACTAGTGGCGGAGAAGTAGTTGGTGAAGGCGATTTGTGGGATTGTTTGTTTGGGGGGAGGGCAAAACGTAATATGACGAACATTGGTAGTAGTCAAGTGATGGAGGATCAGGTTGTAC
Organism: Lanzia echinophila; assembly: GCA_000812885.1. NCBI lineage: Eukaryota > Fungi > Ascomycota > Leotiomycetes > Helotiales > Rutstroemiaceae > Lanzia > Lanzia echinophila. The sequence goes on from JWJA01005145.1 coordinate 14,218, forward strand.
GAAGACATCTTATGGCGGAGGCAGCGGAGGAAAGGAATGAGGCTTGAAATATAGGGGCGCGGGTGGGAATGGGAACAGTGCTGGAGTTATAACAGAACAGTTACTGGAGTTATCGCTTACTTGCAACGGATCTATGGTGGCATTCTTCTTTACTTTCAAGTTCAACATCTCCCTCGCCAAAATGACTAAATGGCAAACGTTCACTTATTTCTCATTATACACTCTCTGCTCCCCGAGGTCTTGTCATTTTGTACGTACATGAGGATGAGCAATTCATAGATATTCGAGTCAAGAAAAGGGCATATGAGTTGAAGTACCTATTTTCGGGGGGATGAAACAAATTACAGCAGTAGTAATCGCAGTAATTCATCAATCAATCAAAGTCTCAACCTTTTTGAATAAATCAATTATTCAAACAAAATCCCCTTATATTGAAGATTCTGTATGTTCAAATCTCACTCCACAATTATATTAAGAATCTTTTCAATCACTGAATCAAGGTTGGATCTTGAAACATGGATTTGTAAGGGTGCTGGTTCAAGAATTACTGCACCTACTGGTGAAGAAATTTGGAAATGCGTTACATACTTGGAATACTTTGGATTTAAGGATATCTGGAAGTTGCTCTCCTCCCCTTTCTTGATGGTTGCATTGCCTAGTAGTACTTCTATTCTCATATCATCAAGTCACATACAAAGGTACCGAAGATCAAATAAGCAATCAATCAGAATATCCTCAACAAAAAAAAGACCCCGGCATATTGTAAGGATTATCCAATGATTCTTTAGTCGAATGTAACCTAATCGATTCCATGGGAAACAACCGTTTAAAGTCTGCAAGAAAGGTTACTACTGCAGTACTGACAGACTTCCTTCATCTGCAATGAATTGCACCTATCGCCTCTTATTTCCTGACTCCTCTGTTATCTCTTCAGCATACCATCCTGTCACATGATTCGATTACAGCGCATCAATGCAAAAGAAGAAAGAACATTGACTGTCAAGAATGGGTTTCGCAAAAATTTCTACATGTGGATACTCACCCGCAGTATTAGATCACCTACATATGCATATCCATATCGGCCAACCTGCAGTTCGGCGGCAATAGTTATGGGCTTGACGATGATAGGCCATGGGGAGCGCCACACAAGCCTTCAATCACAGCACCTGTGAAACCCCCACAAACCACACAGTCTTTTTATACTTCGCTAAGTCCAGATGATTCGAGACTCGGCCTCTTTTGATATTGCTGTATTATGGATGCCGAGAAGTTACAACGGGTAGTACTTTTGTCATCTCAAGGATGTTGAAGGGGTTTGCATCATAGTAACATTGGCTGCGACTTCTTTCTGGCATGCTGATAAATCGCAGGGTAACAATTCAATCTCTGTTCATGCAATCCAACACATTAATCGGCATACAACAAAAAGCAACAAATCATTCGGCAGATTACAGCATCAAATTCGGGGATAGATACCGAAACTCCAGTTCTAATGCCATATCACAATGCCGAAAAAAGCAAAAAACGGGATCCGAACACAAAGAAAGCGGGTCGAGGTGATATAAAGACTATCTATATAGATAAAGCCACACCACTGTCTCAGTTGATCGTCACACAATTTTTTTCAAGATGCTGCAGAGCCATGTAACCGCACAATCGAAGAGCGTGGAAACACCGTGGTGGCTTACTTATGCATGTACGTAGCTGAAGCGGAGAAGAGGCAATGGTAAATGATATGTAAAAGAAAACAAACATGTCTCACATGTCCGTCGCCACCGTTAATACTACCTCAATTTTGGCAAAGGGAGGACGGGTACTTTGCCGCCAGCCAGCATAAACTGGAGTTGGAGAGCGGCCAATGAATGTTTGAGACTTTGCGATCTGTCAAAGATGATATTTTGGAGTTGTTTACAAGTGGAACCTTTGGAGACATTATTTCAACATACACTGCAATTGTACTGTATATAAATCTGTAGTACCTTTGAAACCTAGCTATATTACATGCTGTAATCCTAGTGGAAAGCTAAACACAGCTGTTTTTCAATCATATTTCAAGAATAGCGTATCAATCAATCACATACCTCCTCCCGGTAGGATATGTTATGAGAAATTTTGATAGCAAGCTATAGCCTATGGAATCCGTAAAGCCAAGGCAGTTTATAACGGTAAATGGACTTGGATTTAGTTCATGACTGCAAGACCATATGCTTTTCGGTTGATATAGAAACCGCCGATATGAAGTCTTGAAGTCCTGCCGAAGCAAAAAGCACCCTTGAAGAAATTCCCTCTCTGCTAAAAACAAAATCCAAAGCTTCGGAGTCTAG
>JWJA01005147.1:0-11284 GCA_000812885.1 Lanzia echinophila
CGGTTTATAGTGAGGAGGAGGGGATTGATGATGAGGAGGATGAGCTGGGGGATGAAGATGAATATGAGAATGTCCCTCCAGAACCACATTCGCAAGATAGGATCATGGGAGACATAAGCCAGGATATACAAGTCGACGAAGACGAAGACGCAGTTGAAGATGATGATGATGAAGAACTTGAAAACGAAGATGCAGATATCCAAGAACAATTCAGACGAGATCTCAATCATGCACATCAAATGGAAAGCACAAAACCCCACCACCCACAACACCAATCACAAACACAAACACAATCACAATCACAAACACAACCATACCCATTAATCGACATCACGACCTCTGATATGGATCATGATCATGAGGAGAATTCAAATGTGAACGCAGTGAATTCGAATGCGGTAGCAGGGTTTGGAGGCGTGTATGGAGAGTGGGATGGTCGGGATTGGGATGCATTAGGTGTGGACCGGTTGGAAAGTGAAGTTGAGGGCGTGGATGGTTATGGATTTAATCATAGTAGTAGCGGGGGTGTGACGGAGGGATTGAGTGTTGGTTCTGGTGCTAAAAATGGGGTTGGAATGCAGAAAGAGGATGATGTTTGGTGGTAAGCATGATGCTTTTTAGCTGAGTTATATTAGATTGTACTTCATAATATTGATCTCGATTCATACTGAATGCAGTAGTATCTATATACACTGTTTAATAAATTGTAGGGTGTGTTTAGTGGGTGGATTTCTCATATTATGTATGTATTATATGATGTGAATACTTCAGTATATACACTGTTTACACTTGCCTCCACCTCTCCTCCTCCTCCCACCCATTGAGTGTTGGTACTAGTGCTAAAAATGGGATTGCAGCATAGAAAGAGGATGATGTTTAGTGGTAGCTGTGGTGTTTATTAATAATTACGAACAAAATTTGTACTACATTAATATTTCGAGTAATTGTATACTCTAATAATAAACATAATACTTCCCAATCGAGTCACAAATTTCTATTCTATATTAAACTATACTTCATAATAATATAGCAAATGATTTTCCTACAGAATAAATTTGGTTTCTACTGAAAATTCTGAAATGGAATAGGTTGGATTAGATTCCCAAACCTTTTCCTCCCACAGCAAAAGCTAGATATAATTCGACGATATCAAAAATCCTTGCAGGCTCACAATATAACATAATAAGACGAAAGGGGGATTTTGGTTAAGTGGTTATCATTTAGATACTTAAGCTTATGCCCATGCCTATGTGCTGTATATTATCATTATCCCCAAGAATGCCCGTTCCTCAATCCTATGCCATGCTATGCTGTCCTACCCCTTTAATATGCTATGCTATGCTATGCAAAATGTCTTTAACCCCCAAAGTATTAACAATATAAAAGTATGTACCAGAATGCAAACCCCACCCCACCACCCCCACAATCAATCAACCCACACCAAACCCACAACTCCACCTCTCACCTCCATCTCAATCGACTATCTACTGCTGCAACTCCGCCCCAATCTCACTAAAATACGCACACCTGGTAGCCTGCGCATCCGGCACCATCTCCATCGCCACATCCTCCACCTCATTAACAAAATGGATTCTCAACTCACTCTCCGTTGTCCAATTACTCCACACCGGGCTCGCATCCAATTTATACGTATTGGGATTCTTGGTACGTATAAAACTACTCCAATACGCCTGAATAGTCGGAATCAACGCGCTATCGGGCGCGGAACTCGTGCCAAATATACTCGCCAATTCGGCTGTATGAGTGACTCCGAGACCGCTGGCGTTGTTTGCGGCGGATAGTACGTCCCAGTGATAATTGTAGTTGGGGATGGAGAGCTTGGCGTAGGTGCGTGAGAGGTAGATTCCAGGACAGTTGTAGCGCATTTCGCCGTAGGCGAGGGCGGCGGCTGACCAGTAGGCGCCGTAGTTGGCGTATTGGGCGCCTTCGGGGTAGTATGTGTGGATTTGATCGAGTTGGGTGGAGGTTAGGTTTACGAAGTTGTCGATTAGGAAATCGTCGAAGTCGTCTTGGGTGTCGATGTCAGAGGGGGCGAAGATGGTTCCTTCGTTGGTGTCGTCTCTGTGAGATGTATGTTAGTTATGAGAAATTTATGCTAGATTATGATGAATGAATAGATGGATGTGAAATACATACCCCCAAATAGCAGGCAACTGAACAAATTTGCCGTCATTGATCAAGTTATAGCCGAAATCCGTCGTAAAATCCCCATCGACGACATTCGACCACATGAAAACTGGATTACCTCCTGCTCCACCAGGAGTCGGAATATTAGGATCGTTATCACCGATGACAGCAACATCAAGGGCACGTAAACAAGCAAGTGTCTCGTAAGTTGTATTGCAACCGGTTCGCGCAACCAATGCATCGTATTGATATTGTGATTGTGCAATCGTAAGTTGAGCGCCGAATGACTGGCTTTCAGCTGCGGAGGCGTGGAATAGTCCGTCGTCACGGCCGCCATATGCAGATAGTTGAAGCCAGACAGAACCTCCTCCTGCTGAATCTCCTGCTATCGTCACGTGGTTTGGGTCTCCTCCGAACTAATCGCTCTGTTAGCAGATCATTCTTGTAGGGTAGGTAAGCAAAGCGAATAATAACATACCTGAGCGATGTGATCCTGAACCCATTGTAGCACCATACGTTGATCCAATAATCCCGCATTCGCTTCTCCATCTGCTTGGACTTCCTTACTGGCAAGGAATCCCCATGCGCCAACTCGGTAGTTGAAGGTAACGAAAACTATATCTAGATCGCCGGCTTCAATGAGACGACTACCGTTAAGGTTTTGGTTCGAAAGTTGGTTGAGGCCGCCTCCTTGGAAGAAGACCATTACTGGGTGAAGAGTGCTGTTATCGGTGGGCGCATACACATCGAGGAAGAGACAATCTTCCGATACAGTTGAGCTAGTTGAAACGGCGGTCGATGGCGATGAATGGCATACATATCCATGCTAGTGTGGGGAATTAGTGAATAAGAATTAGTGAATGGGGTCACCTGGACACTACGTACCGTGTCAGCAATGATTAAAGTATCATTGTTCAAAGGAGCTTGCGGGGCTCTAAACCGCAAATCGCCTAAAGGAGGGGCAGCATATCGAATTCCCAACCACTCTGTAATACCGTTACCGACCGCATGACCTTGATATTTCGAGTATCCCAAATCGACGATGGGGCTAGATGTCGAGGTTGCAAGCGTTGAAGCTGTAGTTGAGGTTGAAGTCGCTCCAGATGTTGAAGTTGTATGAGATAATGTTGAAGCTCTATAACCGCTTGACGAGGACGATATATGAGATCCCGTTTTAGAATATGCTGATACTGCAAGAGCAGCACTCAACGCGTTGACAAGAGTAGAGAACATCATTATGATGTGCTTGTCGCGATGCGCCTAGAATAGTTATGGGCGTATGTAGAACAAGCAGGATCAAAGATCAAAGATGTCCAAAACTTGAAAACCATAAATGGCGAGATCTACCTTGGCATTATATACATTGCGATGTGAATAATATGCTAGGCATCGGCGGTACTAGGGCATTTGGCAGGACGCACAGAACTTCGTGAATATTGAATAGGATAAGCTCCTTAACGTAGCATTCACCTAGCATCAAAGATTTGCAGTCCAAGCCCCGCTTATACATGCCCCGTAGACAACGTATTTAGAAGGATCCGAAAAAGTGGATGTAGTAATGTGCCATTTATGATCCGTAGACTAATGTCCATGTGGCCATTTAGTGAATGAAAAGTTAAAACAGACGAGCATCATCAAAGACTTCATCTCAAAAATTGGGACAACCAAGGACAAAAATTGGGATATACCCCACTGTACCCATACAACCAAAAGGCCTTAAAATGAAAGTACCAGCAAGAAGGTTACCATCAATGAACCGTGCCTCGCGCATCCTTCAGGAACCCACATATCCTTGTACGCTCATTTGTAACATCAAACCAATCTAATTTCGTCGTTTAAGGGTAAGAGGGGGAAGAGGCTGTGCAGCACGGAAATCTTTCCAGAACAAAAAGGAAAAACAAAAGGATTTGTACAAATTGCACCTTACAGACAGGTATGTGCATCAGAAGGAAGATTGGGGTCATTTGAGGTTAGCTAGCTAGCTGTAAGGTCATTTTTCAAGGCAGATTTTGCACAACATGTCGTACTTGAGCCAATGAACAATTATCGTACAGTCGGCAGAATTATGTAAACTGTTCAATGGTGGTATCAACTGATGTGAGATATTGAATTCTCATATAAGATATGTCGGTATGGAGCGCTGAGTCCATGACTGATGTTTCGAGGCTCATGAGTGCGGCATAGGAAGTACTATACTTCGTAGATGCGGAAACTTTGCGGAAACTTTTCTGCGTCTAGTGTCGAACGTTTACCGCATGTCGATCTGGCGAAGTCTATTGAACCGAATCGGTGCGACTTGGTCTGACTGTACTCCTCCGTCAACACATCTGTACTGTGCATTTGTCCTCTACTATCTGATATTTGGCCGGTAAACCAAATATCAATTGATAACTGGATGACTGGATGACTAGATTGGATCGATCCGTTGTATAACATTTCTCAAGAGCTGGACAGCGGGATCCGGAAGTATGCCAATAAACATAAGTAAAACATGGAGCATGTGGAGGCTCAGACGGTGAGCTACGGAGGAATTAAGCGCTGTTGTGTGTGGATCTATTATTGGGAATGACTATCTATTTTCTCCGGATCCCAAACCTTTCTATAAACCCTACCAGTTTCCCCCCCCCCATAACCTTGTGTATCGGTGTCGCAAAATAAAAAAATTCATAATTACTGTGCCCAACATAAATCGACCCAACTCCCCAAATCATGTCAATCTCCTTTTAAGCCAAAACCTCAATCCAGTTATTTGACGGCGACTGGTGTGCAAAGCTCATCGCGCTCCTCATAGCACATATCGAAGTTTCATAAATTCCATCATAAGCGCATGTCATTCCTAAAATCATGAAAAAAAGAAGGTAAGTATATGTATTAAAAAATCATATGTGCGATAATATGGTCCGTGGGCTCCCCGACTTCCGATCGTTTGCTTTGTTCTCGAGAACTTCGCCAGCGAGGGTTTCGAGTCCGAGTTCGTGGTGTTAAGGAGTGGTTTAATAATCCCAGGATCCAATCACAATAGCTTTACCTGAATTTTCGACTTCTCTGGTCAATGATTCCTCTACATTGAGAAGAAGCTGTGTTGTTCGAATCACCAATTCTGGAATCAATTTAGCAATTTGATCGGTATTTATGAGATGATTTTAAAATACCTTCATATTCAACTTTGTAGGAAACAGGAGCATCCTCATCATTCAATTGCAATATTGGAGCAGGTACTTCTTTCCGTTTGGTGACTCTAAGTCTCAAGCCGACATGTTTTGACGCATCGGCCCAGAGTAGACGGTTCTCATATTCCTCTGGAGTATCGATCCCTTTTTCACTCGCGGCAGCGCGATCCGCCAGCCAATGTCTCCAAACTCGGAGCGTACCTTCGCCAATGTTCACAGAACTTATAAACAAGCCGCGCTTGGGACCGACTTTGACGAGGTTGGTGATGGTTTGAAGTTGGGAGAAAACCTCATATGAATCGAGATCGATATTCTGGGAGACGAACTGTTCTTGCGATTTGGGCACAAGATTTGGCGTAGAGCCACCGGTAGGCTGTCGTCTCCAGACAATCCTATCTTCGGGTTGGACTGGTCTGAAGTGGGAATATAGACCCGCCATCTTGCCCAGCCTGCCAGTTTCTTTCACATCCTTATATATGTCTCCTTCTCCAGCAACATCATCACTCAACCCATCTGTGCGAAGATAGTTGCAGAAGGTATAGGGAGTGCTGAGTTTGTTGATGGGATGAAAACATTCGAGGATTAACTTGTGTTTATTGAGGGATGCCGCCGCGATGAGTCGGTGATGTATGATTCGGATAATGAGGTCATGGAAACGGCGGGAGGTAGATGCAATAGGGAGTAGTTCGCGTGTCGGGAAAGTAGAGAGAGCATTGATGAGGAGCTTTCATGTTGTTAGACAATGCTTGAAGTTATGTGGTACAATCATCGGCATACTGACCTCGTTGGGCAATGACCCAATTCCAATGGTACTAACCATCATATTGTATTGTTGATGTATATTTCAAAGAGTTCAGAAAAACAAAAGATAAAAGCCTACTTGAAAAATTTGCTATCAGGGTGTCTCGATCTTTATATCTTTCTTCGCTTTCCGAGGAATCCCCTTTTCAGTGGGTAGCACAAAGGATGGCTCGGATAAACAGGAGATGTTCCGCTGCTGGTGGACTGATATCTATCAAAGTGCAGCCAACCGCCAAGTTACCAGTTCTCAAATCATGAGATGACTCGGAACGCCCAATATATTATGGTGATAAGTCGTGATTGAGCTATCGTCAGCAAATGTGAACAGTGTTGGAAACTAGGATCATCCACGAGCGCACTTCCGAATTCGCGATTCTCCAATCTACTTCGTACTTGCCGCCGAATCGGATATGTGCGGATCCCTCTTGAACACTTGTCTGGTATCACAGCGTAGACTTACGATACCTGTTGATTGATAGGGCCAGGCTGACAGCGGTCAGGTTATAGGTACAAAAATATACTCGTTGACGATGGTATCAACTACCAATGGCCCCATATAAGATAAGTAGTCGTCGACAGATTGTGAGATGGCCATGTACCTACAGTAGTTACCCTCGTCTATGTAAGCAACACGAGACATCATTGCTAATTGGTCGATAGAGCGATACAATTTAATGGATAATCGGAATTTGGTAGGCACGGACGGAACAGGGCTCACCGATAAGAGTTGCATTCCTGGGCTGAAGACTAATAAGCTTTAGCTCTAGGTTATCTTACATAACATAATTCTGGATCTAGAATGACGTGTTTCAAACAAAGAAATATTTTGTGGCAGCGGTAAGCTTGCTGCGAGAGCCGTATAATTATCGTGATAGGTAAGTATCGTGAAAGAGGATTTTGACAAGTTGAGTTATTGATATAGAATTTCACTCTTTGACTGCTGTGAATGCAAAGCTCGAGACGATATTATGTAGAAAGACCTGGAGATCGTTATGGCGATGTTACAAGAGCGTCGGCTCTCATTGATGCTTGCCAGAATTATCAACTTGTGATATGACACAATCAAGTACGGACACGCCGAGGACTGGAGGAATGGGTAGATAGTGATCTCCGGGATTGCAATATCAGGATATCCAACTTGATATCACTGCTGGTTCTCGAAAGGAAGTTCTGCTGAGAACCTTGACTTGCGATGGCAAGGATACACTCATATCCAGAGGTTGGAATTCATTCGATTTGCCGGACGCATGTTCGAAGATCGAAGGATGAGATTTCAATTGATGGATCTGGTGTCCCTAACAACTCTTGGCGGCCTCAAAACTTTAATGGTCGCAGGTGAGAGTCGTTGGACAAGACGATAACGGATTAAAGTCTCGAAACTCCTTGTCCTCGTCGTCCGCTGAAAGTCTCGATGGGTCAAAATTCTCCCGTTAACCACCAGATCTTTTGTCAATTGCTTCCCAAAGTATTCAACAAGGTATTAGTGGTCTTAGGTCGTGTCTATTATCTTTTGCGTTCGCCCGCAACTTCAAAATCAGGCAGTTTAAGATGTGATCCAGTACACAACCATGATCGAATGAGCCGAAGAAACCTTGGTGTGGTAAGCACACGACTTTGTGTGAAAATATTCGATAAAATTGCGATTGTGCGATCTTTCTGGATTCCTGGAAGAGACTGGCCAGACCAATAGTGATTCCAGTGTGTCGCCGTATTAACGTCCCATGAAGAGGAATAGAGCTCCGTCGCTTTACTACCACCGCGCATACGAGTCAGGCGCTAAACCTCGAAGATCCTTTTGCTTGGGAAACGGCGGATTTCCCGAATGGGTTAGGATAGTGAATTTAGAAGGAATTTCACCTCTCGAAGTAATCCCAGACTCTTCAAGGTCATGTTGGAATCTAAGATTCATTTACACCGTCAATAACTACAACGAATCGGATGGAAATGGCGAGATGAGGCGTCAGTGAAACAGCAATGAAGGACCAATAAACGCATCATCATCACACCACACAGTCATGACAAGTCATTATCACTATCACGAATTGGTGTGCACAACTCCTTCACATTTGCAATTGCGAAATGCTATGTTCAGATGAAAACTAATCTCAAGAGATAAAAACACTCCCTGTTGACTGTCTGATTATCACTGATAAATACAAATCGAAGTAATCGAACTTTAAATACCGTCAACGCGACACCACGCGCCTCAATTATATCCCCAAAGACTTCAGTTGTTCTCTATGCGTCTCCCTCCATTCCCCATTGATGTTCCTCCGCCACCCGCACTGCGATCACATTGTCAAATACCCCATGGTTTCTCCTTCCATTTTGTCTTTGCCACTTTCGACTCGCGGGGCTACGACTCTCCTCAGTATGAGGCCGTTTCGCGATCTGTGGGGGAAAGTAATGACCGTCGTAGTCTTGGGCTCCTTATCCTCTACTTTGGGCATCTCCTTAGGCGTTACAGAAATCCTTTTCATTACAGGGCCATTTCGAGATCTGTAAGGGAAGTCTACAACTTTGGTGGCCCCGGGCTCCTTATCCCCCATTTTGACTGTTTCAGCTGGAACCGACACTCTCCTCAACGTGAGCCCATTGCGGGATCTGTAGGGTGCTATCACGACTCTAGTTTCTTGCTTCGTCCTTTCTTGCGTTTGCTCGCCCGGTACCTGAACAGTTTTGAGTCCAGTTTCATTTCGACTCCTTTGGGGTAATGGAATTATACTTGGCTCGCGAACAGGTGGACTCGGAACTAAACTAGGAGCACTGATTGCATGGCTTGCCTGACTAAACTTGTCCACGCGCTGCATCGCTTTTGCCCTTGGACGTTCTTCGGTAAAATGGGCATGAGCTAGAATAGTTGACACCGAAGGGCCTTCGCCTTTGTCAAAAGCGCTAGATAGACGAGCCCTAAACGAAGACACTCGTAACAATGGATCAAGCGCGAATTGTGGTGACGAAGTTGCTTGTCGATCCGGCACGCCCACGAGTTCTACTCTGTCTTTTGTATTTAGGTGAGGAGACCCTCCACTAGTATTACCGACCGTCTCTTCAATCCTTAAATCCGGTTGCGCTTCAAGCCATCTCAAAACGCGCGGCTCAACTTCTTCTCGCAAACGAGTAATCTGCTTCTCGTCTCCCTCACAATATCCATCCGCGTCTCTGGCCCCAAACTCCGAAACGCTGCCCGCACAACTTCCAGCCCCCGAATCTGGCAGCTGATGAAGCCAATCCAAAACACGACTCTCCACCTTTGCGCGCAAGAAAGCCAAGCGTTCTGGATCTTCTTCATACAATGAATCCTCGTCTTGTATTTCAGGTCTGGGATTGGGATTGCATGCTGGAGCGGCGGCGGCCGCAGCTTCGATTTCTGCGTGGGTGGCTGGTGCGAAGACCATATTGACGATCTCCTCGATATATGCGCTCTCTGAGGGGGTCAGACCTGGTGTTTTGGTTTTTGTGGACTGGGGAATATTGTTGAGTGGATGGATTGCTGTCGGTGATTTGTGTTCTTGTTCTTTAGCGAGTTCGAGGCTTGAAACTTGTGATAGAGATTCGTGTTCCACGTGCTCTGGACGCTTGACGAGGATAGCAGCGCTCTTCCTTGCTGGTCTTGAAAACCCCGGAGGTGCTTGGGACATGGGTTTCGGCTGAGGCGTGTGCGTGTGCGACATGTCTGATTTCCCCGAGTGTTCTGATGCGGGTGTGGGCTCTGGGCGTTTGACGATGATGGCAGCGCTCTTTCGTGCTGGTCTTGAGAAGGCTGAAGGGGTTTGAGACGCGGCCTTTGGTTGAGGTGTGTGTGTGCGCGAAGTGTCTGATTTTCCCGAGTGTTCTGATGCGGGTTGCAGCGAATGTGCCTGACTTGGAAGTATAGGCTCTGGACTTTTGACGATAATAGCAGCGCTCTTCCTCGCTGGCCTTGAAAATCCCGAAGGTGGTTGGGTTTGGGACGCGGGCTTTGGTTGAGGCGTGTGTGCGCGTGATGTGTCTGCTTTCATCGAGGTTTTTATTGTAGAAAGCAGTGAATGTATATGGCTTGGGAGTTTAGGAGAAGTCTGAGTTCGAGTTTCCTTTGTCGAATGTTCAGAGTTGGACTGGTGGGATATGGAAGCGACCTCGATGTGCTCAGGATCTACTGGTTTTTTGGATGCGGCTGGCATTGTGTATGCCGTGCTTGGACGCATGTGGGGAGACATTGAGCCCATTCTTGGCTGGTTGGACCCGCAAGTCTTTGCAGTAGTAGCTAATTCTGGGGCGGTTGGTTGTGTCATTTTCCTTCAAGTTTGCTTTTAAGAGAGTTTCGTAAAGATTGGTTGGATGTAAGGAGAAGTGAATCACTTCGATAAATCGCGCTGTTGTGAATGAAGGTTTTGGAGTTGATGTTGAGGTTATTGATTGGTGAAGGAGTTGAAAAGTTATGAGGGGAGAATTTTTAATGCAGGAGGGAGGTAGATATCTACTTTATATAGACTGAATGTGTGCGTGTGAAAGTTAGTATGGTGGGAATTTTTCTATACTACCTAGGTATACTATACGGTACTATAGTATACTATAGTAGTAATACGGTAGTTTGTTGCTAGTTAGTCTTAACGGCGGGAGTATCCTTATTTCCTCCTTCTCCTCATTATTCTTCTTTTTTTCTCGTTCTTACTAGCTGCCTAGTGGGTGCTTAGTTGCGGCGAAGGTCTCTTAGTCAATACTAGTTATATTCCCAGTCATCCCATCCATCATACAGGCTTCTCCAAACTTCAGCTTACGGTATCATTAGAAGCATTTCCTGAAGTTAAGTTTAACACACTTATTAAGAATAGATAGCACTCTTCCTTATAGTAAAAACAAAAGTCTCTAGTAAGTAATACTTCATATCCAAAAGTTATGGATTGGAATACCGCATTGTTAAAGTTCCGACTGAAAACTGAGGTTGATAGACAGAGATATTTTGATCTTAAAGTCTGGTAGGTAGTAATGTAGTTTAGCTTTTAATATTAGGATTAAACTTGAAACTAATTCAGTTTTATTAATTATTTGAAGGTTAACTTAGTTGTCCTGGCTAGTATAGCTTAGCTAATATATGACGTGCTTTTATTGCATATCTAGGTATCAGAATCATATTTTAAGAAGAAAAGGAAAAGTGGAGTGTGCTAACCACTATGCCATAAGTG
>JWJA01005149.1:0-15197 GCA_000812885.1 Lanzia echinophila
GGGCGGACGGCGTACTGGCACCAGCGATCGAGGGTGCGCGGGTCCCAGGCTTGGTAGGCGGGGGAGCGGCGGAAGGAGGCTTCTGCTTCGGCGCGGGTGGGCCACTATGGTTGGTGGTGTTAGAGATTGATTGGTTGGTGCGATGGTGGATGTGAAAGGGATGAATGGATGAATGGATGGGAGGATGGGCGGGAAAAAAGCGTGGCTTGAATGGAGCTGGTGAGTGAGAGAATGGGAATATAGATAAGGAAAGTATATATAGATAGAACATGGTCAAGGAAACAACAGCAGCAAACCACGGAGACGCGACATAACAGCAGACATCACTTACAATATCTCTACGATGAGTAGACAGACGATTAGGATCAGGCCCCTCAGCAGCTGCGGAAGGGGATTCATTAATCACGGGATCGAGCATCACGAGAGTAGATAGCAAACGAGGATGAATGTATGAGAGATTAGTGAGTTGGTTTGCGCCGAATGAATGGCCGATTCCGACGAGTGGGAGGGGCATCTCGCTGCGGAAGGTGTTGATCATATGGAGGAGATCGCGGGCGTGGTCGAGCCAGGATGCTTGCAGAGTGAGTTAGTGGTGTTTGGGTAGAGGTAGCTTGAGGAGATGGGATATTGTATCTATGCTAGGTTGAAGGGGTAATGATATGTATCAGGCAGGGATGTTGCACTTGCAAGCTGGTTGAAATTTGGAAACCATCGATGGGGGATTTATAGAAGAAAAAGGTCGGACATACGATCATTTCCCAACAATTGCTCATTCAAAACGCCACTTGCGCCTTGGTGAGCTAGATCCGCTATCCAGATACTTCGTATTTTGAAGCCATTTGCACTTGAGCGCGCATGGAGATCTTCCCATAATGGTTCATATAGTTCCTACAATATGTATATTCAGTCATGATATTCTCATCTCAGGTAGTATAGTATAGAAACGAATTTCTTGAAAGAAAATGATGTAACTTTCTTTACCTTCGGATATCCATTTGCATGTGCTGCAATAATAGTTATATCTCCTTGTTGTGGATTCGGATTGTCGAGAGGTATGTACTGCTTGATGGCTAATTTTAATACGTCTTCTTGGGTATATGCTGTGGCGCGAGGATATTCTCGTATGTGTTGACATTCGAGGGTGTGCTCTTTAATTTGGAAGACTGTGGATGTGAAGGTCATGGCGGCGGGGTAGATGTGGAGTGAAGTTGATGGGAAGTATGATTTGAAAAGGGAGGCAATCTCCTCTCCATGAACCTCGGCCCGTGTACAATGTAGAACAAGTTAAAGCCGGAAACCTAGAATGAAGTGAAAGAAATCATTCTTTTTTGGACTCAACCCGCTTTTGTTGAAGGCATATTTAAATATATTGCCTACCATATCAAAAAGAAATATCTAGGTACATACTACCTCGTAGTAGGTATATTTTAAATATTCTCAAAATAAATTGCTGTCAAACGAAAGGGGAGGGAGGGGGAGAGATTGCGATGCAATTATGCAAGGGTAGCTACACGTGATTTCGTGGCAAACCAATTTGGCATCTTGATTTGCTCTTAGCGTGTTCAGCTTTCGCGATTAACTTTCAGTCAAACGCGTTTGGCGGCTTGAGCTTGAAAATACCGAAAATATAATTGAACAACACCAATAATCCTGACTCTAATAATCCTAACCTAATCCTCCCTGCCCTCACCTCGCCTCTAATTCTCTTAACCTCTCATTTAATACTACTGCCCAACTGTCAAGAACCTGTATCGTTCATGTAGGATTATTGGTTCAATATGGCAGTTCCAGGCAACAAAGTCCCAGTATTTGACGATTGTGTTATCGCAGTTGTCGTGAGCGGGCATTTACCGAGAGTTCAAGCTATTGAGGTACTATTCCTTGAATATATGTAGCTGCTCATGGTCAATACTAACTGGGAATTCAGTTAGAGAAAGTCCTCACAGATTATGGTGCCATCGTCCAATTAGTTAACGCAGATGGGGATATGGATTTGGCAGAAATCACGCATATAGTTTCGTCCACCACAGATTTCGCAGTTTATCCTCAAGCACAACTTCGAATGGTACCAGTTGTTAAGCCAGATTGGGTATCGATGTCTTTATCCAAGGGAAAGCAAGCTCAAATACGCCCTCATACACCCGATGAACGACTTATCTTCTCCGAGGTTATTCTTAGTTGCGCAGATATCCCGCAGGGAGACAAAGATGCTATTATCGGCGCTACATTAGCTATGGGTGGTATGGAGAGCAATAGTGTGACCAAACTGGTAACTCATATCTGCGCTTTGAGTATGGATCATCCGAAATGCGCCACGGCCAAGGACAAAGGCCTCAGATGCAAGATTGTACTCCCGCATTGGTAAGTGCTTTGCCTCCCTTCCCACGTAATCTCTCTAACTGTCATAGGTTCGATGATTGTCTAAAGCTCGGCAAGCGAATAGACGAAACTCCATACTTACTTCCCGACCCAGAAATCTTTCGAAAAAGACCCGAAGATCCAATGTCACCAAAGTCCCCTCCAGCAAACGTCGATGGAGCCACCTCCTATAATCCAGATAAGGTTCTCGATTCTACCCACTTGTCTGTAGAACGAGAATTGGATGTATTCCAAAACAAGGAGGTCATGCTATCTAAGGACTTGGATCTTACGCCACGACTTGTTACGTTACTAGAAGACATTATCAAAAAAGGTGGAGGATCTATCACACAGTCAGTACATGAGGCCGATATGTATGTCTGTCAATACCGTGACGGTAGAGACTATGTCATCGCTTCGAGGAGTGGTATAGATGTCGGCAATCTTTCATGGCTATACTATTTGATCACTCGCAATGAATGGACCTCTCCATTTCATCGACTGTTACATTATCCCATACCAAAGGGCGGCATACCGGGTTTTGAGAAATTCAAAATAACATTGTCGAACTATGGCGGGGAAGCTCGTCTCTATCTCGAAAACCTTGTGAACGCTGCTGGTGGGGAGTTCACTAAAAGCATGAAACAAGACAATACACATCTGATCACAGCTCGAAAGGCAAGTGAGAAGTGCAATGCTGCTGAAGAGTGGAATATCAATATGATCAATCATCTGTGGCTGGAGGAAAGTTATGCAAAAGGGGCTTTACAAAGATTGACTGATCCTCGTTATGTTCACTTCCCACCAAGAACAAACTTAGGAGAGGTTATCGGCCAGACACAATTTGATCACGCTTCTCTAAAGAAGAAGTATTTCCCTAGGGATCCCACTCCTATTGCAGGGGAACCAACGCCACGCAAGAAAGTAGTAAGCCGACAAGACGAAGATGAGCATATGACAGGTACCACAGACGATGAAATATCAATTATGCCACCACCAAAAATCGCACCCCCTCCACCTAAGCCGAAATCCAAGGGCAAGCGAGCGTCCTTGAACGTTCTCGCTACTACACCAGCGAATAAGAAACGTAATTCTTTGGACAAGGAGAATAATACCCCTTCATCGACAGGAAGTCGTAGTGCAAAAGACAAAGCTATTCATGCGATTCATGATCTTGCACCTGATATTGCACTATATGAAATGGAGAAAAAGAGAAAAGGACACGTTTTTGGCGGCGATAGAGCAGCCCACAAGATCGAGAAAGAGAGAAACTCTGTGCGTGCCTCAAGTGGTCCTCCTCAAGAATCAGAATCCGATACCGAATCCGAATCCGATGAGCCGGTAGTCGAGGCTCGCCCAACCAAGAAGCAGAAAATTTCTTCCAAGATACCGGATATTCAAGTTCGTATGTTGGTTACAGGCTACAAGCCTTGGCAAACGGAGGCCCACAAAGAGGATGGCGACACCGTAAGTTTGAAGTTTTCCGAGTCCTAATTGCTGAAATGTTGCTAATTGTTGATAGAAAAAACTTCGCAATCTAGGTATTGCGATTTGGAGAACCGGGAAGGTCGACTATATGGCTGCTCCTAAGATGGTCCGAACCCGAAAATTCCTTGTCGGCCTTGCATATGGACCTGCAGTCGTCTCTGATACCTACATTGATGCTTGTATCAAGGCTGGGAAGAGACTGGATGTCAAGGATTTCCCCTTGAAGGATACTGAGAATGAAAAGAAGCATGGGGTCACACTCAAAGATGCCGTGAAACGAGCTATCAACAACAAGGGTCTGCTCCTCAATGGTGTTCCAATTTACTGCACATCGGATATTGACGTTGGTTTCGATACATACAAAGATATTGCAGAGGTTAATGGTGCAATATTTGCTCTTTACCGAGGACGTCCGACAATTAAACCAGCGGGTCCGGAAGAAGATGGCCCGCCAGAACCAGTCTATTTGATCTCTGGCGAGAAGACGTCAGAGAGGATACTCTGGCCCAAATTCGCACAAATGGCAAAGGCGGGCAACATGGAACCCAGGATCGTGAAGGTTGAGTGGCTGTTGGATCTTGCTATGACGCAACAAATGAAATGGGATAAGAATTATCTGTTGTATAATCCTTGATTTGCTCACTATCAGTACACAGATTTATGTCTTTTTAGTTGGTTGTCTCGTTTTTTTTTTTGGTTGTCTGGTTGGTTGGTGACTGGCGAAGAAAAGCAAGGCAGGGCAGGCAGGGTGTTTGTTTGTAGGGTGATTAATGAGATAATGATACCTTTTTTTTTGATTGTCGGAATGACTGGGGAAAGAATACTTTGCAGTTAAACCATTGGTTTATGTTCTTTTTATGAAGGCCAAGGAAGGGAGGAAGGAAGGGGGTAAGGGGGACATATGTACAGTATTCTAACTTAGCTTATGGGATACCTAGGTATGTAGTATGTATATTATGAATTACTAGTAGTGCAGAATTTAGGTTGTTTGGTTGAATGAATGATGTTTTGATGTTTTTTTGATTCTGGGGGATTGAGGACTGAGGGTTGCAGTTGGGCTTGTGAGGTGAGGTGAGGTTAGGGTTATTAGGGGTTGGATTGGAATAGATCAGAATGGAATAGAAGATGGAAAGTCACTGGGAGGGGAGGGGAGGGGAGGGGAGAAAGTGGGTTATTGGGAATTGGAATGGAAGTTAAGCTCACTAAGAGCAGCTTGTTCAGAGAAAGTAGCTCACCGGGAATTAAGAAGAAAATAGATCACCGGGGATGAAAAGTGCTCACTAGGACTTATTAGCTTAAAGGACCTCACCGGGAGTAAACGTAAACTCTAAAAGTTCAACTACTTTTCTAAACATTATAGCTCACCGGAGATTTCTCTTTTCTGTGGGAAATGCATGCATGCAAAGCTCAGCGGTACAGAAGAAAAAGCATACAACACCTTACAGCCATCCAAAGAATTCCAGAGTCACAGACTCAGGACATAAAAAACTACAATTTCTGACTGTGTATGGATTTTCTAAAGAGCTTACATGTACATCAACGTCATATTCGATCCCATAAGTACGCAACGTCTCAATCGACAAATGCCGACGCGACATACGCGTATACGTAGGTCTCTGAGCCGGAGCAGCCAACTGCATCTGCGGTTGATGCTGCTGCGGCGGGGGATGGTGAGCGTGCTGAGCCTGAGGAGGAGGAGGAGGAGCAGCTCTCCCCTCCGCAATCGCCACGATTTGACGTTCATCCAAACCGGCTTTATGCAAAGTCTCATGAAGCCGTTGTCTATATTTCGCCTCTTCCTCTTCTCTCTGTTTCTTTTCTTTAGCAGCACGCTCGGCTTCTTTCTGCTTGAAATCATTGATGATTTCTTCGCGGGCTTTGCGTTCCCTTGCTGCTTTTTCTTCTTCTTCCCGTTTGAATTTGGCGATTGCTTCGTCGCGTTCCTTTTTTTCGCGCGCGGTACGCTCCGCTTCTTCTTGCTTGAATTTGCTGATTGCGTCTTCTCTTTCTTTCTTTTCGCGTGCGAGGCGTTCTTGTTCCATGCGCTTCATTCGTTCGTAGGTGTCTCTGATTTCCTTGTCTGCTCTTTCTTTTTCTTCGTGCGTTCTCCTATCTCGCTCCATTCTCTTTTTCTCCTCTTTCAAGCTCAATAACTCGAATTCTTCTCGCAACTGCTTCTCTTGCCTCTCCCGCTCTTTCTCCTCTCTATATCGTTGCAATTCACCTCTAGCTCTCTCCTCATCCCTCAAAGCCCTCTCCGACCTTTCCCTCTCATTCTCCCGGTCTCTCGCCGTCTTATAACCCTCCAACTCCGCACGTGCGCGCTCCTCCCTCTCCCTCTCTCGCTGAGTCTCGGATTTGTATCTCTCCAACTCACCTCTCTGAGTCTCAGACTTATATCTCTCTAACTCATTTCTCGTACGCTCCAACTCCCAATCCTCGCGCGTGAAGCTCGTGCGTCCGCTACTCATGGGTGAATGCGAGATACTCACATGGCGACTATGACTATGACTACGATGTATTGGTTTCTGATGATTGCCCACACTCAAGCGATGACGAGAACGTGATCGTTCTCGATCATAAATAAACTCCGAGTCATCGCTATCACTGCCATACTCGTTGTAAATACGACGATTATCAACGATGATGGGCTGAGCGGGAGCGGGAGCAGGAGCTGCAATGACCGGAGGTGGTGGTGGAACGGCGGGCGAACGCTCACGACGATGTCCGGTTGAGGCGGATCTTCGAATGGCGTTTAGCTCCGGTGCGAGGTATGCACTGGTACCGTAGCGGAAACCGCCGGAAATGGGAGTTCGTGGTGGTGAGTGGATACGTGCTCCAGCTGGTCGGCGGTAGGCTGGTTCACGACCACGAGAGATGGAAATATCGAGGTCTTCCTCGTGATATCGGGAAAAATCGACAGGCATTTTGGCAAATTTGACTTTGATGACTTTTTGTGAATTTTGCTATGCACTGTGCTTCTGAAGGTCAAAGATGCGATGGTAAGACAACCCCGCGATTTCGACTGATGCCCGAGGGGTTAATTTGGTGCGATAAGCTCTTCTTCAAACTTTGAAGCCTGTTGTAAATATCGGCCGATGTTTTTGTTTTTGTGAAGATATATTATTCCAGTTGAGTCACACCCAACCAACGTAATAGCTGAGAGGCAAACAAGCAAAAGGAAATTTTGCGGTGAAGAGAAAAATAAAACGAGAAGAAATGGATCTTGTCAGCAGGAATGGGCATGGGCTGATTTAAGACTGTCCTACTGGACTATGCCTAGGTAAGTCATCTACAAAATTTCCCGCGGCTGGGTCTTACAGCTAGCTAGAACTAACCAAACCAAGTAATATATCTACTTATTTTTTTTGACCAACTCTTTGGGCCGCCACCTGCCTATTTTCTATTGCACACTTATGCAAACCCAATTTTCAGTGTAATCCACATTACTTATCAGGGTTTTTAGTACTGTACATTACAGTCAGTACTTTTGGCTGACCTGAAGGCCTTTGTACATACAGTCTATGTACAGCGGCACAGCCCCTAGAACTAATGGGTCAGGTTCGTGGGTTTGGTGGGGAATAGGAATCTACAGACAAGGGCTCGATGCGGCTAAGGGGTGGGCTTTTCGTAATTCGCTCCTGTCAACGATGTGCTTTTGCTTTTGCTTTTAGTTGCATGCAGATAGGTACCTAGGTAGGTAAGTAAGGTAGGTAGGTGGGAATTGTTTCTTATGCAGAGTTAGTTTTAGCACTCAAGCAGACGGTTGGATTTTAGTACGAGTACCATGCTATTCGACAGGTTAATGCTACCCTGAATGTAACTCTATGATACCTAGGTAAGAAGATATGATGCTCGTACCCCGCTATGGTTGCATAAATCTTACTTTAACCCATCCAATGTATTTTGCAGTTCTGACAAATACATTTTATATTTTCGTGTTATTCCGTAGATAACACTTTATTGGTCATATATATCGAGATGTTTCCTAGATGTTTTTTTTTTGTTTCGCGATACGCTTCCTCATAAAATGGAGTTGTTGGTCTAAGGATTGGTCAAGGTTAGGAAGGGGGTTGGGACTCGGGAGGGATGAAGGAAGCGCTTGCACTTGGCCGTGTTGGATTGGCAGTGACCTCGCTTGGCCCCCAATGTAACTTTTCTTTTTTCACTAAAAGAAGACCTGCTGAATGATGATGTAGATTACTTGAATTCCCGAATATCCTGCGTGCGTGTAAGCGTATCAATCCTTCCGTTTCCTTTATTACTTATTGGGTATTGCGGCTCTTGGCATTTATTTTTGGGATAGAAAAATTGGGGGTGGAAATTGCTGCTGAAAGCCAAAGTTTACCTACCTAGGTAAGCATGAAGTCCAGTCCATGGTGGCTATTTTAAGTGGCCGGGTATTCCGCTTCTATTAAAGAGCTGTATTATGGTACAGTAGTTCAGATAATCGGTTCTTGATATACATGACCTATTTGATGGAATGAATTCAGCCAACAAATAATGAGTAACAGCTGCAACGGCTAGATGTATAATGAGTAGTGGTCCCTTTTCTGCCTTTTTTGAAGGTTTTGTATTGTCCGAGTGACTACCTCTATAGTACCAGGTAGGTGTGAAAAGTCTTGTGCTCCTTCACAATCTTCCCCACATCCCCAAAAGACATTCCAATCCTTCTGGCCGCTGTGCAGTGCAACCTTCAATGCCGATGTGACGATAAATGCTTAAAACTTTTAGCATTATCTATCATCAACGACCTTTCAAGATTAGATTCATATGTTCTTGACTATTCTTATAAGTAGTCTCTAGATACAGTAACCTCTTGCCCAGGTTCTCAACTTCTGTTTTCAGCTCCGTCGTCTCGTTGTTTAATCGTTGGTCAACTTCGGTTGTAGGGCTGAGAACGAACCTATCCAATCGTTAATATCTGAAAATAGATGTACTATGTATACTACCCAACTCGTGATATTATATGATCATGTGGTATGATTATTTAGAGGAAGTTGCCTGAGCTGGGTAGACAATAAGAGGATGATTATATTGTAGATGTGTACATACATTTTACCAACTCCTTCATAAACATTGGTGCTTGGTGATAATGCCGATACTTCACTGGAAATGAGTTGAAGTAATCGAGTTTCTCGCTGCTTGGAAGATATTTGAGATTTGACAAGGTTGATTTGTTGTTGTGCTTGAATTGCTTGGGTCTCTATCTCTAGAGCAAGCTATGAGTTTGTTAGTTATATTGAAGTATAGATTTTATGCTGTCTAAAGAGGGAAATCAATGAGGGGTAGAGGTGTTTGATTTCCGAAAGCGTTTTTGCTTGATGATGAGAGAGCAATAGCAAGTTTTTATTACCTTTTGTAAAGCCTCATTTGGAATAGACATGTTGCCTCTGTATGAATTCTTAGACTCAAAAGGTTCCAAGTGACAAATGTTTATGGTAGATTCTGAGGTATTCCCAGGGTTGATTTCTTGATTGTTAGGGAAACAAGTAGTATTTGTAATAGTAGCCTTCTCACCAAGATACCAACAAATAACTTCAATGCAGGAGAGGTTTTCCTAATTAAATCTTACCTTACCATTGTGGCATGTGGTGATAAGAAATTGATAAGAAAGCGGTCAACTAAATCTATGGCAGAATTGAGAATTGAGCCGCCTCTTCTCTTGCTTGGGCAAGTATTTGGTTGAAAAGGCCGAATTGCCATCTGCTTGCGGATAAATGAATGAATGTACAGTACGCAGTTATATTTTGTAAAGCAATCTAGATCTTTCTTCATTTTATGTTTATTTTTATTTACAAAAATAATCATATAAATTATATAAATTATATATAAAACCTTTGTCATTAAAATACCGTACCTAGTAAATTCCAAATAAGGTTTAGGTTAGTCATAAGTTTAACCTATTTTGGAACAAGTTCAAGAAATATACTATTGGAAACCTCTCAAGAAATTCAAAGCGCCATTCTTATTATTTCTCCATTCTCCAAATACAACTCCCTCCCATTATTCAACCTCATGTCTACCGAAACAATCCAACTTCAAACTTCAACCCCGGCCGATGGACGACGACCCATGAACTCTTTCAGGAGTGGGTGGGACTCTGTATCGTGAAGATTAAAGTCATTTCGTTGTTTCTGCAACTAAATCAACATGCTCAAGCCTCAAGAGCTCGAGCCGATGCAACCATTGAGTGCCATACAATGGCAGCTGTTGGAGATAGCGATGGGGGACCACAATTTTCGGATAATTTCGATGTCAATCAAGCTATCATCACATACCAGCAACTTATCACAGAATTGCCTCTTTTAAATCGCCAGCTATTGCTATACATACTTGATCTATTGGCAGTATTCGCCTCAAAATCTGATGAAAACCACATGAGGGCTGCTAATGGTACCTTTCCTGCAGAGGTGCTCGGCTGACAATCCAATTCTGAACCCAAGCCGATGCACGACCCATGAACTCTTTCAGGAGTGGGTGGGAGTCTGTATCGTGATAATTAAATCCTTTCGTTGTTTCTGCAACTAAATCAACATGCTCAAGCCACAAGAGCTAGAGCCTGCCAGAATGCAGAACCAAGCACAGGCGGCCCTAGCTCAAGCCGAAGTCGAAACTGCTAGCCGAGAATATGAGGCCCGAATGGCATACCAACAACAGTTCCAAGCCGAGTATCAGGCTAACATCGCCGCTGCATTCAACGCCGCCGGAAGTGCCATGTCAACTCCTTGGCAGCGGTGTCTACGGCCGGTCCTGGACTTCCTCGATTGGATTCTGGTCTTCATGCTGTTGGTTTACCCCGTTATGCTGGTTATGCGATCACTCGTGGTGAGGCTCCCAATGTTGTCTTCCGGTCTACTTCGCCAAAGTCCTTTCATTTGCTCTGCAACTAAATCAACATGCTCAAGCCACAAGAGCAAGAGCCAATGCAACCATTGATTGACCTCTGAGCTGCCAATGGTACCTTTCCACCATGGGTTGCTCGGCTGACAATCCAATACAATTCAATTGTCAGCCGGGCAACCCATGAACTCTTTCAGGAGTGGGTGGGACTCTGTATCCCGAGGATTAATGTCATTTATTTAATCTGCAACTAAATCAACATACTCAAGCTACAAGAGGTAGAGCCCATGGATCGACCTCTGGGCTGCCAATGGTACATTTCCACTGCAGCAAATAACAATACACCAAATACCCCCGTTCCAGCAAATAACAATACACCAAATATCTCCGACGATGATAGTCGACGACAAAGCTATGCGGTGGAGAGATCCCAAAATAAAGGGCCCGCCCATCCAATTCTCAACCCAAGCTGATAGACGACCCATGAACCCTTTCAGCACTGGACTCCGTTGGTCTCTGTACAGGGAGCACTAAATATCAAGCATATCAAAATCGAACCAAAGATTGGTGTCTGCAGAATAATCATCAGTGGTTGGTTCCGGGCTATCAATGATACCTTTCCACCATGGGTTGCTCGGCTGACAATCCAATCCAATTCAATTGTCAGCCGAGCAACCCATGAACTCTTTCAGCACTGGACTTGGTTGCGTTGGTCTCTGTACAGGGAGCACTATTTACAAAGCATATCAAAATCGAACCATGGGATTGGTGGCTGCAGAATAATCATCAGTGTGGGGTGGTTGGTTTCCGGGTTTTCTATCTCATTGGCTTCGTTCGCTGTCAAGGTTAAGATGCACAGCCAGCGCCCCGAAGACGACAAAGCAGACAGGCAGGCTCGTCTAACGATCGAAAACGAGCAACCGCTATTTCTTTCTGGAATCGAGAATTTCAGCGATTGGGTCGTATCACACGCATCGATTTCAAGTTATTGCTTTTGCCAATAATCGAGTATATTGCGTGTTTTTTCTCTCCTAGCAACTGCAAGTTGGGAAGGGAGGTTATCAAACTGGACTTGGTGCATGGAACTCGTTTCGTGGTATGGTTACTTAACTGTTAATGGAGAAGATTCGAGATGATGGGGTGTTGGAAATGGAAATAGAGAGACGGATTTCATGTAGATTATTGTATTGAATAACTGAATTTCATTGCATTGAAACCACTCAATTATTCGTGTACTTTTAACTAACTCAACCAAACGAGTGACGACTAAATACATACAAATTTCAATCCCCATCAATCCTAAGCACAAAAAGCGACAGAATCGCATCCACTCAAAAAAAAAAACAGCATTACAAGAAGTTCAACTTATCCCCGTTTCCAATTTCGAAAATCCAGAAAAATATTCCGGTGGGTGAAATGAATCTCAAAGAGGTACACCACCATTAGCAGTCAACTCCGCTGCAGCTGCTGCCGTATACGCAGCATTTTGATTAATCCCCAATGTAACCCACGCAAAGATACCATCAGCTACCGTATCACCCAACAAGACATAGTTAAAGAAGGGGTCGGAACCACCCGTAATCTGCGAAGAAAGAACAAACCATCAGCCAAATCACTCCACACAATCCACGACATTCCAGCTCCAATGCGTATGAAGAGAAAACAGGAGAAAAGAAAAACAACACATACCTCCGCCTGCACCACCATATCCTGTGCATTAGTCGTTATAGTCCCCGTATTACTCGTATATGGACTCAACTTATACACACTATCGATCAAAGCCTGATCCCAGAACAGCTGACCAATATGCGTGATCTTCCCACCCTGATACGTACCATTCGACAAGACGGTGCCTCCTTCATGTGCCACGATATGAATATGCGCCGTTCTCCCCGAATAATGGCCCGGGAAAATCGTCGTGAATTGCGCTACACCATCCGAATCCGTGGGTTGTAACCCACGTAGGAAGGTCTTGTTGATGTTGGTGCTGTCTGCTGCATTGCCGTTTGGTGGACCGACGGATGATGGAATACCACCGTAGACGCCGGTTGAGTTCGCGTTCCATACGTCCCAGTACAGGGTGTTGATGCTGGCGCAGGTGGAGGTGTCGATGAATTGGGCGTCGATGACCATGGTGACGCCGGTTTGGGTTTCGCGGAGGTCTGTGCGGATGAGTTCCCCTTCGACGTCTGTGGTGTAGAAGTAAGTAGGTTATTAATGCATGATGTGAGGTGTTGTCTCTAAGAGATAGGATATGACTTACAGAATGGACCAACTTCTCCTTCTAGCGAGAGAACACACGAAGAATTACTAAAGATGATATTCTCAACCCCAGATGTAGTAGGCGTAACATCCAGACTCGAGAGATGCGAAATGCTCAAAGGACTTGTTGCACGGCGTGCCTTCTCTGCTCGCTCTACACATCATTAACGTCTCATTCACAGCCAAAACGTCCTCGTCTCCTTGAGGTATATATGAGAAATGTGAAGACTAACTCTTAGTGATACCCAAATCATCACGAGCTTTCTCAATAGCACGTTGAATACGTTCACGATTCTTATCTTCCGTTCCGCGTTTCCTGAGGAGTTCAGTACAATGACTTAGATCGCGAGGAGAGTGTTCGAAGAAGGCTTCACGCTCGGCGATTTCTTGTTGGATATTGTGGCCCGGATGAGCGAGGACGGAGGATGCTATGGCGAGCAGGAACACGAAGCTGAGTTGAACCATTTTCGTAAAGAATGGATGGATGAATGAGTGAATGAATGATTGAGATGTTGAGCTTGTTGGAAGGGAGAATTGGCAATTGGGAGAACGGTCGAGATATTTGTAGGGAATTATGAACTGGCTGGCCATCTAAGCCTAGAACGGAAGGAAGCTCAAAATCAACCAACCAAACAAACAAATCATGGTTGTTCAACATCCAGCCATGAATGCATGCAACCATTACCCGCGACGAAACGCCAAACAACTGCCGTTAAGCCAAGTACTGAATCATCAAATCAAGCCATCCCCATCTCCATCTCCATCTACCCCAGATATTCAGGACCCACAATCCCCACCTCTCCACCTGCAAGCCAAACCGAACCGCCTATATTCCAACTTCAGCACACTTGCCAAAAAAAAACACTCCCGAACAAAAAAGAAAACGGTGCAGATTTCTCCGTCCATGGATTTCGCTCGCGCCAAGCGATGGTCGCGGTCAAGATCCGCGGCTGCCAAGAAAAATATCCTCAAGGTACTTTTCCATCTTGGCGCCATACAGCGCGCTCACATTACGTATAGCCATCGGCCATTCGATATTGTCCCAACCATTTGATATTGCGCTTGCTAATATACATTTTCCGCGCAAGGATTAATGTTCAGTATTTCATCTGCATTTCATTTATATCGATTCGAAAGCCGCGTAATTTATTGCGCAATTATTGACTTTGGCTAAATGTAAATAAGTGATTAATTTCTTGGCGGTAATGTACATACAGATAGATGGAATTCTTGAATGTTTTTTTGTACATCATTGTATAATTTGCCGAGAATTATATCCAGGATTTGGTATTTCGAAAATGAGATGTACTTGCTATTTGACTACGATCTTGACCAATCTCAATAACTGTGACCGTCCGGAACCAAGTTTGAAGAAAGGAAGGAACAATCTGCAATATTCGTCACGAAATGCTGGGATACTTGTAGGATATATGCATCTTTGTATAATTAAGGTAGGTAGGTGTATACCACAGAATGAATGAAAATCATCTGAAAACCTGAGATCGCTCGCATAAGCTATGTAGTTAGAAAATGATACAACCAATAGCACGACCCACATACTCCGGCGGACATCATCATATGCTCGCGCTGCCCCAACCGCACACCAGCACCAGCACCCTAGTCCAGCCATGGCGCCGAGACTGACAAGATGAAACAGTACGACAATCCTACCCCGGAGCCGAATACCTAGCAACTCATTTCCATTCCTCTCCCTCTCCCTCGCTTCACACCACCAGCTGGACAAATCAACGTGAAGTTGTGACCAAAATGGCTCAATACGGCTTCAGTGATCTTCATCCAAATAGCCCTCGCACTAGAGACGAGATGGAAATTGTCTGGTACTACTGGCCTATCCAACTGCAAGTCCCAGTCTGGGCACGCAACTTCGACCACAACAACCCGAGGGGCTTGCAGTTGAATTGTCCAGTAGTACCAGAGTCATCTTTGTCCAAATAGCCCTCGCACTAGGGACGAAATGGAGATTGTCTGGTTGTGACGGACAATCGAAAATGGCTGTAGACTTCTCGATGTTTAACAATCCAATGCCATGGTTCCTCATCCAACACCCAGGACCCTGGTGAGAATCTAATTCTCAACCGAAGCCGACCGGTGGGTCTCTGTATAGGGAGCACTATGGAAGAAAATACAATCAAAAGTCCTCGCCAAAGGCTGCTCGGCCTAGCAGCACCGCCGGCCCATCAACTCCTACATCTGCCACCAAGCGCAGATATACCGGTGCACCTCAT
>JWJA01005150.1:0-13746 GCA_000812885.1 Lanzia echinophila
AATCCCCAAAAAGTGCAGACAAAAGTAAGAACAGTTAAGTCAAGTTACAACGAATCGGAGGGATAGATGAGACAACCCATATAGAGCTCCAAAAAGTAAACCCCAATCCGTCAATCACCTTTTGAAAAGTAAAAGGCAATTGTTCTATAGCAAAATGTATGTCTGCCAAGTAGAATGTAACTGAGTCAGAAGCTGTTCTGTGGTATTTAAATGAAAGAACCCGCCGTGTTTTGAGATAACGCCATGCTGAAGTGTAAAAGAAAGTCGCTCGTTGGTGCATTGAAACCGATATGTATTCTGCGATTAAATGAGACCACATAGACGAAGGTTCTCTTGTATGATAATATCTGGAAAATGTTAGATTATGCGGACAAGGGTTTGAAGGAAAACTGACCATTTACAGCTGCCATAACGAAACGGATTTGTGTTGTGTCGGTAGCGCAAGTGAAATGTGTGTAAATTTGTTTTGTTTCGTGTTGGTTCAAACTGACGAAGCGGTTGAGAATGTAATCGCATGCGAGAGCGTAATCATCACCACCCTCATAGTCTGGGAAGTAGTTCTTCATAGGACTGACTGGAAGCTTCTCCTTGAAACGATCAATCTTGTTTAAGAACAGAATGATTGATGTCTTGATGAACCACCTCGAGTTGCAAATAGAATCGAAGAGAGTAAGTGCTTCTTGCATACGGTTGACCGTCTCATCTTCGAAGAGCAATTGATCGTATTCGGAGATGGCGACGAGGAAAAGGATTGTGGTGACGTTCTCAAAGCAATGGATCCATTTCTTTCTTTCCGAACGCTGTCCTCCTACATCGAACATGCGGTATGTCAAATCACCAATGATGAAGGTTGTCTCAGTGATACCGGTGGTCTTGACACGAGAGCGAAGAACATCCTGGTCATTCGGCATATAATCGTGTTGAGCAATTCTCTCGATATTATCAAAGTAGCTGAGAAATATGTTAGCAAAAATGCGACTGTGGTAATCGCATGAAAAGGATAATACTTACTATCGAGCAGAATCATTGAGTTGGTACTCTCTAGATCGCTTGAAACAATCTTGCACACCAGCATCTTTCCACAATGCAGCAATAGCACTTCCAACCTCGGGTGGCAAGTTATCGCCTTCAATTTGTTGTGGTTGCATGAAGATGGTCTGGACATGGTACTCGGCTCTCTGGTCATCTAAAGGTAGTTCGAGGGATTCCATGGCCTCGAGGATTACTCGCATTGATTGAACTGTATTGCTGAAAATGATCTCCTTGAATGATTCTCTTTCATCACGCGAGTAACCACCTTCGTGGATGAGCTTCATTTGTTTTAAGATGGTGGATTTTCCGGATTCACCAGCTCCTATAGAATTGTTAGACCAATGTTCTTCATCCTCGTCCTCGGACATCATCCTTGACGACGACATCATTGAAGCATCTGATGTTAGATATTCAAATATTCAATTAATGCATGTAAACCATGCGGCAGACTATGCGACAACGATGTCGACATGCATAAGATGAAAGAAAAGTAAACTAACCAAGAAGAAGCATCTTAATTTCATTTCGCTGCAGCATCTTATCCCTCTTCAATTGATTCTCGATCTCCTCATTTCTCATCTTTCCCTCCTTCTCCTCAGTACTTAATCCACAACCCATCTTGTCTGATTATTGTTTTCTTAACGATTAAGTTGTGATGGTGAAGGTGTGGTGGATTAGGTTGACTTAAACGTCGTAGAGCCTGCCGCAAAATAGATGCGCAGTCTAAGAAATTGATTAGCACAAGTTGGGCGATGCAAGTTGTAGGTTGCAGCTGATTAATTGAAATGAAATTGCTGATGGTAAGCTAAAAGAAAGCAAACAAGAACGGATGTTGTTGTGGGATGAGGCGCCAAGATGTCAAGATGAAAGGAATGAGTTGTTGATATTTCGATATTAACCTTCTTGCAAGTATTAAGCAAGTAGGTAGATAATTGATATTGAAACTTTCTTTGGAGTATTTAGAGTTTGTAAATTGATTGATGATTCTGGGGGATATTTTGTCGGGTCCCTTCATCCAATGAATATATAACTCGGTCCAGGAATTGATTTTAATTTCCGATTTGTTCAAAAGGCAAATAGATGGAACTCCTGCTGTACTGTGCCGGGTTTGATGTGTATAGAGAATCAAAAGTATAGAAACAAATAAAAAAGAATATGAAAATCCTATTTGAATCTTTTAACTTACCGAAGAAAAAGTCTTGTTAAATGTTATAAGTACTGGCTGGCTGGCTCCTTGCGATGCGCGCAAGTCAAGTCAATGCAAATTCCACTCTGATCTATTAGTACAACGGTATTCGCTCGCTCAATCAGTCGCTCGGTCGGCAACAATAATCGTGAATTCTGAATGTTTTTTTTTTCGAAGTTGAATGTCTTTGTATTTGGTCCCTCACTTCAATGATCCCCTATTTCGAAACAGAAACAGAAAGAGAAATGGATGGATGGATTAGGATTCTTTTCTTGTTTTGATGGTGAACTGGAAGAAAATAGATTATTGAAAGAGAGAATTTGACAATGCCAGTAAGGTTGCCAGTAGGTAAGAAAGTAAGGTTTTTTTTTTTCTTTTCTTTTCTTGGAAGAGAGTAAAATAAAATAAAAGGGAAGGGTTACTCAGGTTTGACTACAAAGTTCTTAGAAGTAAAATAATATTAAATCTTCAGAAAGAGGGAAGGGGGTTAAAAATCCCAATATCGGTTCCCTTGTCGGCTTTCACTAGTTTATCCTGATCTGGGAGGGAGATGTAAGAGAGTGGGTCCAATTATACAAGGACTACTAGTAATTGGTATTTGCGGGTGTAAAAAGGTAGTTGTTAAATTAAGTTACAGTAAATTTGATATAAAAGCTTTTTTTTTTATTTTGGTTTCAAAGATTTCTTGAATAAATCATAAGGATATCTACTGGCTCTATCAATCCGTAATCAGGCAATGGAGGGGAAATCATACGATATCTTGAAGATATAATCTATCCAAGTTCGGATGATACAAGCTCTCATAGAAATTGGTGAATAGTACTTCTGTATATACAAAGAGATATGGTCATCCTAACTACCGAGGATTCAACCTTCAACTATCCCGAAATAAACCGACCGAAATAAAGCTTGAATTAAAGTCAGATCGCTAGATGGGGCTCAAGATCGAAGTTTACAGAGTATCTACGTATTGGAAAAGATCAGAATGAATTTGATATCTTTCCAAGTTTACCTAAATAGGTATAGTACATGGATGAAAAAGATGTGAGGGAACTCATATCGCATATTTTACCTATTTTGTCTCTTTTTGGTGGAGTACCTTACCACTGTATGAAAGAGATTATACTCCATTTCTCCATTTTTTTCTATAAAGACAACAAGTGTTCTAAAATCGCATATATACTATACCTATGTGCTGTACGGACATACCGAGATATATCTTCAGTTATCCATATAAAGTGTTGCAGCCTGTAACTTGACTTAACTTGTTGATTTAACTCAAGCTTTGTTTATTGTACATCAGTGGTACTAGGTGCCGGTATATAAACTTCATTCTGAGTTTGATAATAAGACAAGTATCTCTATTATTAAGCTTTGAGTTCAAGTGCTCACCTACCATCATGGCTATTAATGACTAGAACAAGCTTCAATATTTGGCTGTTATGTACAAGTAGTGTGGTTCAAAATCTATGTCTCTAACTTCTAGGCATCTGAGGAAGAAGTTAGATTTGATTATAACGTCTATATTGAAAGGTCTAACCACTCTTGAAGTTCTTTGTGTAAAAATATCTCTTCTCTCTCAGGTTAAAACTACCTATTGACTACTAGTACTAGCAGCCAGTGCTACCGGTAGAAAATCTCCTACAATGCTTTTTTTATATACCCAGTGTATATAATATATAATATGATATACTGACACTAGGATGAACTATTTTGACGTATCAGATCTTCCATGCTACAAAATTTAGAACTATACTAGGACATTTAGAAGAAATGTCCGATGAGTGTGAGGGATGAGGGATTGAGAATTGGTTTGATGGTGGATGAGAAGGATTGATTGAATATGATGGTTGGTAAGGAAAATTAATATGGAGTTAGATGTGCAACACATCCTAGGTAGGTAGGTA
The DNA here is from genome assembly GCA_000812885.1 of Lanzia echinophila. Taxonomy (NCBI): domain Eukaryota; kingdom Fungi; phylum Ascomycota; class Leotiomycetes; order Helotiales; family Rutstroemiaceae; genus Lanzia; species Lanzia echinophila. The sequence goes on from JWJA01005150.1 coordinate 4,126, forward strand.
CTGACTGTACTATAGGTAAAATCCATATGCCGCTATAGGTTACATGAAAGATGATTTACAATGGATACTACTTTGCTATACTACATTGTATTCGTATTCTTTGTATAGGAGTTTGTTTCTCATCCCATAAGATTATCAAAGTCAAAATCTTCAAAATGTTGGAATTAATAGAAACTTCTATTGTATCTTCTTGGCCTCTTCTTTTTGCACCCACACCCACATTCAACTCATACCCACACCCACACTTCACCAGCCTTGTATACTCCGTAAAATAGGTACAGCAATGATAATTTGATGCGATGATGCATGTAATAAATAGGAATTTATGATTATACAGTATCAATCCCTACCAAAACTTCCAATGGGTTTCCCCTTCCCCCTCACACTCAAAACGCCACAATATCTACGGTGCATCGTATACTCCGGGGCCAATTGAAAGTATGAAACTTAATATTATCAAGGAATATCCATGAAACTTATATGCAGGTTCTCAAGTATTTAGTAAAGAGAGGATACCTCCGTATGCAGGTTATGAGCCGTTTGTGGGTGGGTTCTTACATACAGTACTTTACTTTAATTGAATTACGGTACAGCATAGGTAGGAAAGCCCTATCATTATTATTTGTACTAGGATTTCTTTCTGCATAAAAATGGATGAAACATTTATCGAACCAAAATCTTATCCTTCACACCCACGGGGCGGCCGCCACCCATCGCCACCCATAGCCACTCATCTGCTACTTATAAATTTTTCAGCTCTAATGGTTTGGTTTATCTATTACAATATCATATTCTAATAAGTGTGGAGTACAAAGTACTTCGTTTCGTACATTTCTATATGTTGTACATACATTGGGGCCAACGTTTGACCCAGCATAGAGGTTAGAGCCAACTTCTGAGCAATTGAGCAATCAAAAGGAATATCAATTTTTTGACCTCCGAACTTTTATCAAGATGTCAGAGTTTCGAAGAAAAGGCATCTCAATTATTACGAATACAAAGCGGACATAGCTTGAAGAACAAATTGGGATAGTCCGATATACACCCCTCTCATGGCCATCACTCATTCTGATGGATAACATGATCATATGGTTCCAAGTTCTTCCAACCTATCAAAACACAACTTCGCTTATAATCACTTCTAATATGGAGAATAGAAGACTTTTGAAGCCAACCCTAGTCAAACTAGCATACAATCCATGTATGCCATGCATATGGTGGGTCGCAAAATAGCCGCCAAAAAGGGGTTTAATCTGCAACACATCATCAAGTTGACCTTCCAATTTCCTTCTGGAAGCTTTTCGTTTGATTACATGTTCGTTGATCCTGAATATGATGTTGATCTTGCAATCTTATGATACAAGATTATCCATGATTATGCAAATCTTGATTGCTGATAGGAGGGTTTTTTCCGAGGTTTTCATGGCACAATTTTGATGTTTTATATGTCAGCTTATTATTACTGGACTATAACAAGTGTTGAGTGGTTCATATGATGTTTTCTTCTTTTTTCAGCTTATCAGTGATTGTCTCTGATCATATTGGATTAAGTTCTGGAGTCTTTAGGATCCATAGTTGCAAGTTTTTAAGCTTATTGTTGCGATCGTCCAAGTTCATGCCTCATAAAGTATATGCGTATTATACCGAAAAGCAGATGCTATTGATTGATACATAGTATCCATTTTGAGGTAGTTCAAGGTCAACAAAAGTCAAGACACGGAGGAAGCGAGATATCCTCAAAATAGATCAAGAGCAATGTTCTTACTCCTTTCTTTTGAGCTGCTTGGTACGTCGTCATGTCTTTAAGCAAGGGGCAGTGACAACCTGGGCTGAAGACATTTTTAACTAAGTTTGTTTCGGAACCAATCTAAGCCTCATCGCTATACTATTATATGGCCATATTTTTATCCCTTTGTTCCACGACTAGCGCTCAAAAATTATCATCTCTCTCTGAAGTCATGAAATACACCAATTCTCGCTACCATGTGGCAAACAAAGAGAGGTAGATAAGACAACAGCTCCCTCAAGGTATTCAAAGTCTCCTTTGGGTAGTAAGCAAGGCAGCAACAACACAACTTAGATAACCAGACATGAAACAAATTTAGAAAATCTTGTCAAAATTTCAACATACACCCATACACACATGTGCAACGAAATTCCAAAAGTGTATGCTAGCCAGGAAGTAAAGGAATGCGACTGCTCCCCTGAGGGTGGCTAGCCTTCAACACACATGATCTTGAGATATGCAACGAATCTCGCAGGGCAATTGCAAAGCAAGCGCTAAAACCACATGATATTCAAGATACGCAAGCTAGCTAGCTACGGATCAACCACTACACCAAATCTTGGGACACATGATGAAGTCAAGACATGCAACAAATCTTTTCCAACAACCGGTCCGTAAGCAAGGCTACAAGCATTTCATCCTAGGACTTGCAATGAAAATGGTGAGGAGTCAATGATAAAGCAGATCCTTCACGCACGTGGTGAAGAGGAAGAGGAATGAGATGCACGTGGAACGAAGACATGCAACGAAACTCTGAAATACAATGTACTAAGCAAGGCTAGATATCCAGCACATGATTCTAAGATATGCAACGAAATTCTATATGTTCAGCTTCCTGGCCACAAAGAAGGTCAGATGTGTTTGTGTTTGTTTTCGCTGGCTCTCATGCGATATTGTTTGCTATGTGTAGTACACGCATAAATTCGGTAGGTAGGGAATTTTTGTCACCATTGTTTGCAGATCGCATTAGGACAAGCGATTGTTACTGTGGGAAAACTCTCTAAACCATTAGGAGAGAAAACTTTCAGAATGATTGGAAGGAATGAGGTCAATATTGCAAAGAGCACCTATCTGCCTTGCAGTCCCCGACATAAGGCAAGAACATCCTGAACATTCCTTTTAACCGAAGCAAGAGCGATCCTGAAGGTAGCATCAATCCAAATCTCAATCTAATCATGCGGTGCTGTAGATGGCAGAATCATCAGCCCTCAAACTCCCTAAGTTATATTATCTCGTACGCCTTGTTTGCTCTAATTTCATGTCTATTTCTATTTCTACGACTTTGCATGCATTCATCTTTTCCCTAGGTTCCTATAACTTATTGCTTTCACCTCTATCCACTCAACGCCCAATACACTCGCAACCAAAATGTCCTACATCCACCGCGCTCGAGCATACAAATTCCAAACTCAACCTCAATCCTCCTCATACCTATACCCTTCAACCCCACAAGCAGGCTCCTCATCCACACAACCGCCATACACCAACATCGTACCTCGCAACCACATAACGAGAAAACACTTCCTCCAAATCCATCCTGCCATCAGGTCCTCTACACAGAGTAGACCCATCGAACCACCTGTCTTATTTCTCCTGACTCTTCTTCTCATTGTGCTGGGTCTGTGGCTTCTGTACGGTATCTATTATAGCGTAACGCGATCGCTTGGACGGGGTGTCATTCGCGAGCTGGATATGGATATGGATATGGGTTTTGATAAGGATGAGCTTCGAGAAGGACGGGGACAGAAACGGGGAAGGGGTCTTTCGCTTTCTGCGTGGCGGAGGAGATCCAAGGGGGTGGCAGCGGATCGGAGGGGAGATGCGAGATCGGAGCTTAGATGGATGGGTGTGGTGGATGATGGGAGTGCGACAAATGGGCAGAAGGATGATGGGTGGAATGAGAGGGAGGCGGAGGTTGCGGGGAGGAGGAGAAGTGCTGTGTGAGTTTTGGTTGTGTGCGAGTTGGGTATGGTATTTGTCTGTTGAGTTTGGAGATACAAAAAACGCAAGATACAGTGCTTCACGGAATTGGGCATGGCACTAGCTCCTAGGGTCTTGAGTTACAAATGGGTGGAAACACAATTACAGGGTTTCGACAGGCACATATTCGTGGCCAAATGGTCATCTGCTAAGGAGGAGTAGTGTAATTTGGTTCAGGAGTGAAATTCTGTAGTCTTGGAATACAAAGCGATGCCCCTATCGATCCAACGTCCCACAAAGAAACACGTCCTTAGTTAAAGGACGCCTATTGAAGAGGAAAGTGAAGCTTGGATATGGGTAAGTCTTGGGGTACATAAGATGATATCAGATTCGAAGTAAATAGATATCAAAGACCAGAGAATATTATAAATTATGATCTTTGGAATGTTTGTGAGCGGACAGCACTACGAACTGTAATCTGTTTTGCCAAGTTGCACATTGGTGACCTAGCACCGCCTGTGACCCGCTGCATCCTATTCCAGCCCAGAGAGCATGAAATCCAGAAGGAAGGAAAATCAAGATAACAAAGCTTCATGATCATACAAGTCTGTGCACATATCCACATGAACTGGACCAGAGTTTTAGTGATGGCTGTGAACTTGCGCCCCTTTTAGACTCCAAGCACACTGCCTTTGAATATTGATACACGCACAAAGATGCTCGAGCCTCCTCTATACGTCTGGCAACTCAACCACCTCTCATATATTCTATGCCCCTTCCACTCCCTTTCACCCCACCACAACTCAAGGTCTCTGCACTCTAATACCCTCCTTTCCTGTCCTCATGAATGAACTGTTACATTCCTCGTATGATCTTCCGGCACCGAATCCCAATCCAATAAACGCAGGCCATGCTCTTCGCTTGAACAAGAGTACTGAGAAAACAACACCGAAGCCGAGTCCGACTGAGGATCGTATTAACATAGAGGAGAGACAGTGGTCCCACTACAAGAGATTTGCATTAGTTCTATTGCTCAATATTCAACCACGTTCCACCATCTCAAGGGAGAGGAAAGCTAGAAGAGAATTATTTACCTTCTCATTAAGAAGAGCTTCGGAAACAGGCTTGGCTGGCCGGGGAGAAATCGACGTCTCAGGCATGATGGGATATGAATCTTCTGCGGAAAACAATTAGCTACTACACAGTCAACAATAAGGGGTTCGGCATACCGAGACGTGAATTTTGAAGTGCAATTGAGAAGCTCTAGAGCTGCGGGCGTGATTTTTAAATTTTGTTGTCCCGTTTCTCTCCGTTCCTCGCAAAGCTGTTAATTCGAACTAATAGGGAAGCGGTAACAACTTTTCTGCCACTACAATGGTCTGTGCACTTTTATTTTTAACAAAAATATCGGCGGGATGAAAATACGCACAAGTCTCACAGCCTTTTTGAAAACGAACATTGAGTCTTCCCGCAAGATTTTACTACGCAATAATGGATGTTTTAAAGTTGCTCTCTAGGTCGACTAAACAATCGAATAGAAATGGCGGGGCCAAAGGTGGAGTAGTTTCTACTTCATTACCATCCAGTGGTACATCTACAAATCCCCAGCTTTTTCACGATCCAATACCAGAAGCAAGAGGAACGAAGAGAAAGCGCAGTGGTGAAGTTAAGGATGGCAACGCTGCTGAGCCAGGAGATGGGGATTTCAATTTCTTTACATCCGAATCTGCGAGCCAGAAGTCAAAGAAAAGCGCACCAAAAGCAAATGCTCCCGAGACGATACAGCCAAAGCCCGCGCCGGTTCCTGGAGAATTGCTCAGTGAAGGAGAATGTCGACAGATATTGCGATCGCATCGGTTGAAAGTTACACTCTTGCCAGGTGCCAAACCGCAAAAGAAGATTAAGAAGTCGAAGAAGTCGAAGTCTAGTTCTAAAGTCACAAGTCTTAAGGAAGACATCAAACAACTATTCCCGCAACCTCTCACAGAATTCGAAGGTCTTAGGAATACATATGATATATCGGGCAGATTATCTGAGAACATAAAGGCACAGGGGTACAAGATTCCTACAGAAGTCCAGATGGGAAGTCTGCCATTACTTTTGAAGCCATCAATTGCTTTGAGTGGTTCTATGAGCGATGAAGAAGCACCAAGCAACCTGGATTTATTGGCTGTCGCGCCTACGGGAAGTGGAAAGACATTGGCATTTTTGATACCGGTGGTTAACGAGATTATACAACGGCGCAGAGTTTCAAAAGAGAAGAATCACGAATTGGAGGCGGTTATAATAGCACCCACGAAGGAACTTGCGAGTCAGATTGTCAATGAGGGGAAGAAGCTTAGTATAGGTACAGGGGTGAAGATTTTGGGAATGCGGAAGGGGATGAACATTGTGGCAGGCGAGGATACTCCAGTGGGAGGTGACGGTTCGGATGAGGAAATGGATGATGAGGAGTCGGTGGATGGTAAACAGTCGGCTAGTCAGCCACTTACCAAGGCGGACATTATCGTCACAACCCCTCTTATTTTCTTACATGCTCTGTCCAGTGGGTCACCAGATCAGCACTCCCCACTACCAACCGTTCGCACGTTGGTTTTCGATGAAGCCGACGTTCTTTTGGATCCTCTATTCAGAGAACAGACACTAGGCATCTGGAACGCATGTATTAACCCGGATTTGCGAGTAACTCTTTGGTCTGCAACAATGGGTTCGAATATCGAATCGCTTGCTGCAGCAACCATTCAATCAAGGCAAGATACTCTGGCGCTGGAAACCCAATCTAATATCGTTCGCCTTGTTGTAGGATTGAAAGATTCCGCCATTCCTAATATTACACATCGACTGGTTTATGCTGCCACCGAGCCTGGTAAGCTTATTGCCCTTCGGCAATTAGTACACCCCACCGCGAAAACCACAGAAGGATCTTTACGACCTCCATTCCTCGTTTTCACGCAAACCATTCCTCGAGCAATTGCACTACACGCAGAGCTCCTATACGACATACCCGCAGAAGCCGGCGGCTCTACAAGAATCGCCGTTCTTCATTCCGATTTATCCGACACTATCAGGGATCAAGTCATGACACGATTCCGCAACGGCGAAATCTGGATTCTAATCACAACCGATATATTATCACGCGGCGTCGACTTCAAAGGCATCAACGGCGTAGTCAACTACGATGTCCCCAACTCGGGAGCGGCATACATTCATCGTGTAGGACGGACTGGACGAGCGGGCCGCGATGGTGGCATTGCAGTCACCTTTTACACGCAAGAAGATATTCCGTATGTAAAAAATGTGGCGAATATTATTGCGGCGTCGGAAAAACAGGCGGGTAAGGCGCCGGGCGAGTCCAGTATGCAGAAGTGGTTGTTGGATGCGTTGCCAACTCCAAGTAAAGAGGAGAAGAAAAAGTTGAAGAAATTTGGAGTGGAAGCTAGGAGAGGGGGTTTGAGCAAAGGAAAGGATGGTAAGGATGAGAAGTCCAAGGGGAAGAAATCTAGAATGCAGATTAGTACGAAGAGTGGCTATGAGAGAAAATTGGAGAATAATAGGAAAGGCGCGATACAGGGTAGTAAGAGGAGAGTAAAGGAGCAGGAGGAGAGTGGAGGTGATGCTAGGGTTGTGGTGCCGGAAGATGAGGGGTTTGAGGGTTTTGATTAATAGGTAGTGTGGTGTGGTGCAAACAGGTCTTGGGGTCGGTTTAGTTGAGTTGAGTTGAATATGTGTAATATGTTTATATACATACTGATGAATGGAATTCCTCTGTTTAAGATGCGCTGTACTGTACATCCTGAATTTGTCGGCTTTCATATTTCAGGAGGAGAGGGACCGGGAAGGAGAGTGTGTTTTTCAATTTACTTTTTTCCCCTATCTTCTAAATCTTTTTCTAACATTAATTAACACTAATATTTCGAAAAATGCCACCTTCATGACGATGCCTCGGACAAAGTATTTCGGGCCATTATAAGCCATCATATCAAAGAGGCATTAATTTGTCTATTTCGAAACTTTCGAAGCCCCGTTTTTCCTAAGAGCGGTTTCCTTTAAGTACCAGCCCACTACCAAAGCAGTTCCTGGTCCAGCAAAGATGGTTGTGACAGGGAGCGCTACAATATAGAGCAACCACCTGCTGCCTAGCAGGCCAGCTACGTGAAGGTCGTAAAAGGAGAATGACAACCACAAGAACGAGGCAAGAAATGCACCTATTTCATCTGCTTGAAGGGCTTTCCTCGAGTGCAAGACATAATCTGTTTGCGTTTCGACTGTTGGTAGAAAAATTGTCGCCATAGAGAAAGGTGCAGATGTGAGTGTGAAGAGCCATGCAGCGGTAGAGATGGCCCCCAAAACAATAAGCGAAATGTGCAGATTTCCAAATGATCTATTTATCGCCGTCCGATCTTTGCCAACAACTGAGCTAACAGTAACGGCGATGCCAATCCATAAAGGGGTGGCCTGCCATGCCCAAGTCCAGTAATGTCTCGTTGCAAGGTCGGGTGCATGAAACATCAGGATAACTTGTGCGGTATGGAACAGCAGGACAACAGGGAGTAGATTCCAGAGACCTCTACCGCTGACTGTACGAGACGAGGGCGATAGTTTCGCCAAATCCTGTGCACCGGGACTGAAAACAAGACAAATGAACAAGAAGAAAGGAGTTACAATTCCGATGCCAGAGAACTGCGCCAAGACGGTGAAGATTGTAGGACTATAATTATCAAGGTTAATGACACCCTTTCTTTCCTGCAGGACTTTGAAAACAACTCACAAGTATGCCGGAGTCCTCGCATTTGCCGGGCGAAACGACTCTAGCAACAATATTGTGTACAGTGGTCCAAGATCAATAAGAAAGGAGAACATTTGCCACCACGCAATTTCGTCGTAACCAAGCGTTGACGGACTGAACGTGGCCATGGTGCCCCGCCATATTTGGTTGAATATGTCAACTGGGAAGAAGTGATCAAGAATTGGCACACTGCCAGATTTCCACTCTATGACCCCGGATTCAACGAATGGTTTTTGTTGGGCAACTATCTTTTCGAGGTCCATGGTTATGGTTGTCCATGCTGACAGTGCTAGCAGCGTCACTGCTACAAGTGCTCGTGTGATTTTGATACCAACGGATGACATTTGAGTTGGAGTAGCGAGCAGTGATTTTGTGCAAAAAAGATTTGGTTTGTGTACTTGATGAGACGTGATTGAGGGAGCCTTGGAGGGATTGATTTAGGAGACCTTTTTAACATTGAAGAAAGTAAGATGAAAGCTATGGATTATTTGTCATTATTTCTTCTGTGCCTCAATTCAGCATCATATAAAAGTGTTCTGGTTGGATAATCAAATTATTAGTTCACCGAGTTGTTGATTGCCCAGGTGTTTTAATTATGGTTACATTATATATACCAACTAGTTCGATCAGGTTATTAACGAACCGCTTACAACCGAATATAAGAAACTAAGACGATGTTATTTCTTCTGTGCCTCAACTCGGTATCGTATATTCCTGATTGAATAATTAAATTATTATCTCACCGAGTTGTTGTTGATTGTTTCATAGAAATGGTTGGTTACATTACATATACCGGTCAGATCAGATCAGGTTAGCATCCTCCAACTCGACCAATCATCCTTTCATCTATAATTGGAAATTCTCACCGAGCAAACCACTCCGCAAACCACGCCATAATATACGCCGCAAGAACGCGTGTAATAATACCCATAAAGTCACTTTAATATGCATGTCAATGCATTTGACCACACACACGTATTAGGAACTCGGAACACTGTATAGCATTCTTCATTCGGCCCTTATTGGAGTTTAAATTATACTGTGGGCCGGAAATTTAGTGGATAAATATAGTAATACATTTAAACATTTTTCAATTTTATTATTTTCTTATAAAATTTGCGCATATTTG
>JWJA01005151.1:0-10707 GCA_000812885.1 Lanzia echinophila
AAGCAAGAGGAAAGTGATATGTTGCTGGTAAAATATTCTCACCCCAATTCTGTCGCAGAACGATACCCTAACGTATTCAGAACTTTCTTTACGACCATATAGCACTGGGAGCAGATTTCCATGCTAGAGTGAGGTGGGCACCGAAGACTGTTGTTGTTTGGGATAATAGAGTGGCGACTCATACAGCCCTAGTGGATTGGCAAGGAGGAGAACGTAGACATCTTGCTCGAATTACACCACAAGCCGAAGTACCATATGAGACGCCTTTCGAAAAGAAAGCTTGAATGGGTCCTTTTATACGTAGTCTTGAATGATAATGATCGAATTGCATAGTTTCCAGATTATCGCACGTGAAGTTTGTATTTGTGACCTGATCAAATCATTTTCATAGAAATGCGGGTATGACATTCTGTTTCTTTTTCTCTTCCTCTTGTCTTTTCCTCAACTTCGCTTGCTCCAGTCGCTTTTTTATTCTTTCTCTTTGCTCGGTGTTCCGACTAGATGATGGATTTATTGGTTCTGCCTGAGATGTCGGGGCCTTTTCGATCTTGACTCTTACTGATTCTTGAGTTTTGGATGATGGAATAGGTCTGCTTGACTTGTGTTCTGATACCCTCATCGTTGGTTTCGTCTCAGTAACTTGGGTCCGTTCTAATTTGACAGCCTTGAATGACGGCGCGGGAACTGGTGCATCAAGATCATCGTCGTCATCATCATCACCCTCGGTTTCTGTAATATCATCACCTTGATCCCCGGAAGCCTGAGCGTTCCGGGAGGAAACCTTGATAGTTGGCGACACAGGCCGCTGTACTTTCATCTGAGACGATGGTTTTCGAAATCCAGCTGCTGCTCGTGTAGTTTTATTTGGAGAAGCAATCTTAGTAAGTGACACTCCTGACTTTTTACGACTCGCCATCAAACCATGGAGTGATGTCCCAACGTAAGGTAAGGTTTCTTCGTCACTTGAATCAAATCCATCGGATTCTTTTTTAGCTCCCAAGGCATCAAGAATGGTCTGTTGCTTTGTTGATCTTTCGATTCCATTCAATTTACGTTTGGTTGAATCGGACATCTTCCCAACAACAGGCCTTGAAATGTTATTAATGGTATCAGCATTTCGTGTTTTTACCATCTTTTCTTGCCTCTTATATTCGGCAGCATGAAGGTGAGCTGTAAATTTCTTGCTAGTAGTCAAGAATTCATCCTCCACCATACGATACTTATCGTCATGTTCCATACCTTCCTCCATATATCTAATGATAGTGTCAGAAAAAAGTTGTTTGATGAAAAGAAAAAACAAACATTTCTGTTGGAGGCTCTGGTGGTGGTGAAGTAGAAGGTTCACGCATAGGAGTTTTCCCTTTTGTCGATTTTTCGAATTTATCCGTCCTTTCATCGTTGTCTCCATCGGAGTCAGGTGTTTGTATTCGAGCGCGTTCAATAGGTTTATTCGATGAGTTTGTTGGTTTCGGACGCGCTTTTACGACAGTTGAACTACCGCCCTTATTCTTCCAAGGAAGTGTTCGTGGCATAATTGATATGGAATCGAGGAATACAAGTTTATACAGAATGATCACAGGAATCTTGTTAAGGAAGGAAGTATAGGTAATTCGCGATATACTAGTAGTCTATTGTAGATTGAGGCAGAAAATATTGTTGCCTGATAATTATGGAATAAGATTTTTATAGGTGGACCTTACACCTTGCAATTTCCCCAGAATCTTATGGAAGCATAGAAATGAACCCTGGCTCTGGCTCTGACTCTGACTGTTCCTCCTAAGGAACGGGTCAATTCCACTATATCATCTTATTCCAATCAGATTCCAGTATACTTGGGTACATAAGCCTTTTACTTGACAGATCTACATCTGCAGTTCCAGGCCAGGCCAGGCAAGGCATGGCATAAAACCTTTCTTAAAGGACCTCAAGTTCTCTACTGTGTCCTTCGTGATTGAGTTCTCTTGATATCAAGTTACATCAAAAGACTTTCAATATGTCTCCTTCTAAATACACAGATCATTCAAAGGGATCATCAATGGATTCTCAATATGACACGTCCAGTACAGAGGAAATCAGTAGGGATGATGTATCTGAACTTTCTCCAACGACAACTTTGGCAAGGATTGGTGGTGGTAGAGGGACTCGAAATGTTCAATTATCTCCTGAACAATCAAATCCTTTGATTTTCTATCTTTCCTTAATAGAAGCTAGATGCCAGATGCAAGCATTAAAAACCATAAACTCAGGCCGAGATCCAGATGATCAACTGTCAGAATCCCATGTGGAAGTCCAAAAGCTTGCGGGAGGTTTATTTGCAGATATGGCTACAGAATTAAGAAAATCCGGGATACTTCCTATGGCGGATGAACTGGCCGGGCAACAATTTTCTAATTTACGGCAAGCTTACCTCTCAGCATTTGACAATATTCTGGATAATATTGCAACCAAACGTAACCACAATGGTACGGTCAATTATCTGTCTATAAAGGACTCAGGTTCCTCCTCACCAGGACAAATTCAATCCAAAATCTCGAAGATGTCTTCCCAGCCCATTGATCCTTTCTCATCTGCGGCCTTAACTTTGAATCCATTTCAACACCAAAACAACAGTACTTACACTCGAGAATGGGATGAACTATGTCTCTTAGGCAAAGGAGGTTTCGGGGAGGTCTTCAAAGTCAAACATCGAGTCGACCAGCAATTGTCTGCTATTAAGAAAGTTCTAATCACCCCAAAGCAAATGCGTACTCTTGATACAAAAGCCCTTCTCGCAGAAGTCAGAGCATTGGCTCAATATAGGCACCCAAACCTAGTGCATTACTATGGTTGTTGGATTGAATTAGGTGGTACCCTGGCCTCTTACAGACAACGACAACGCTTATTAGAGGGTGCTGAAAGTTCCATGTCTCTCTGGGGTGATGATAGTGCCTTGACTGGAAGGTAATGAATCAATCTTCATATCCACTTTAATAGTTATTAAAACATTGATTTATTAAATTCATTTGAGGCGTTGCACATCGGCTTTAATTGCTTGCTTGCTAACATTTCTCATCCGCAGTGAACTTAGCAGAAAATCAGACGAATCCAATAGTGTAATTTCTACAGATGAGGATATGAGTAGGGGCATCACAGGATTGGGAATAGATCTTGGCAGGCAGCTTGATGAAGAATTCAAAAAAGAACGACGCACCACATTCACACAAGAAGATTTCACTCAAGCTAGAATTTCTTTCCGAAGCTCAACAGCCTCTACTTCAACGAACAGCAATGAGACATCTGTAGATGAGGAGAATTGGGAAGAAGATTCAGACCAAGAGACCCCGAAACGCAATAAAGCTACCCAAGGAAGCAATAGATTGTCACCAGCAATCGTTTTTGAGCATTCAGGACCCAGTCGATCAAACAGTCAACTATCATTTGATGATGAAAAGGACGAGGAATCAAGTATCGGATCCAATCCATCAAGTAGCCAGGTTTCATTTGCTTATGAAAAGGACGAGGAACCGAAAATCGGCACTCCAGAAAATGATCAAGTACGAATTCTTTACATCAGGTTGGCACTCTACCCTTTCACCTTGGAAGATTACCTCTCGACGGATCCACCACCACCCGGTCTCGATTTCCCCATTAGGCATTGCTTCCACGTCATGCCAACTGTTCGCATCTTGAAAGCTATCCTCAATGGCGCTCAATATTTACACGCGAAGAAGTTGGTCCACCGTGATTTAAAACCGGCAAATATATTCTTCTCCGCCCAGAATTCTATCGAACCTTTCTCTCCCGCTCATGATCTCATCAACGTTAGCAAGGCATGTTGTCCGACCTGTGAAGGACCTAAGGACGCAAAGGAGATATATGTAACACCATGCATTGGTGACTTGGGCCTAGCAGTGGAGTTGAAAGATACACCATCCCCCGTTGTTTCTTCTTCCGATGCTCTTGTCCGTACTCCGCACCTTTCCCGCCTAGGCCCCTCAGGAGCTGGCACAACGCATTACGTACCTCCAAATCGCTCAGTCACTTGTCCAAAATTGGATGTATATGCTCTGGGTGTCATTGCTTTCGAGATGGTTTACCCATTTAAGACTGTGGCCGAGAGACACGCTATATTAGCTGGTCTTAAGAACGGCGAGTTTCCGAAGGATTTTGAGGGTCATGAAATGGCCGAAGGGATCAAGAATATGCTCTGTGCGGATAGGGAGGATAGGTGGAGTTGTGCCGATGTGAGGGAGTGGCTTGAGGGATTTGAGGTTCGATTTAAGAGGATGTCGGGAGGTAATAATACATGAATTATGAGAGTTTACGGGTGACGATAAATGGGTACATGAGCAAGCATAGCGAAGGTGAAGGAATTGTTAGAGTGATACCCTGGATGACGTTGAGCAATTCATTTGTTCTCAACTAGCTAAATGTGCTTCTACTAGTAAAATCCAATTAGCATATTTCTACGAGCATTCTTCACGATTATCAATTGTTCTCTAGTGATAACTCTAGAATTGTGATGATACCATGGGGATTCGTGTGGTAATCAGAATGTACTTGGTGGCTAGGCGTTTCGAAGGGAACGTCCGGTATGAAAAATAATGGAGTGGTTTCACTAGTCGTTGGAATGGGAGCTGACTAGAACTTGAGGGAGGTAAGTGAGCACTCAGCGCCCGCAGAACTTGAGATCTACAGAGCTCGTTAACCACGCTCGTTGGGGTTGTTATGGACTAGGTGGTGAAATGTGAGACGTGTTACGAAATATCCGGGTAGAGTCTCAATAGACGGATTAACGCCGAGGATTTTGTCATTGAGAACTTGAGGCAGCTTTACAGTAGATCAACTTTGCCTTTTGTACATGTGGGAAATTCAATCATTTGGGTGGGGTCATTTGGGACTCTTGTATTCATGCACAAATGGATTTCAACTTACAGGTACGTAGGGAGTTTAGATCATGTATCTACCCTCCAGTTTATAAGAAAAGTCCCTCAATCGCTGGGACTGGAGTGCGATGGGATGAGTTCGTATGAAAAGCCAGTTCTTTGGTAGTGGTAGTAGTGGACGAAGAATGTATCCGTAGTGCATCTGCATCTATGCTAGCTGGGCTGGAAGATGTTTGCTGGAAGCTGGAAATGTGTCTGTATTCTTGTCCGGAGCTAGCGCTGGCCGTATTCCCATATATGTTGAAGTGAATTAGCAATTTGCTTTCAAACGATATTACATGCAATAAAGTATTTTGTGGGGGGTTATTGAAGTAAGAGACCCAAGCGGTGAATCACTGAATATGGAAGTGAATGGTTCTACCGTAGAGCTTTCGCACCTGGTTTGGCGGGAAACTACCGTACCGTTTTTGGAAACTTATATTTACAAGATGCCCAGGAACTGAACTGTGCCATCTTCCTCTCAAGCAACCAATTTATTAAGAAACAAATAAAACACCACCACATATTTCTCCTGGCATTCATTTTATTACAAAATGCCTTTCAATCGTGGACGAACCTCTAATCGCCATTTCGTACACAATCCTCGTTATCCTCGCGATACTCGAGTTCGTCCACGCAACATCAAATGGCACGGCAAAGGATATCGTGAAGACGGCGAGATCCTGTTCTTTCAGCTACACCGCTCTTGGAGTGGTGATAGGGGGTATGTTCTTTGATATTACTTCCACAATACCATTTTTTACGACATACTGATTTTCTACTACCCATAGATTCACCAGATATGCGGAGATCAGCGAACGAAGTAGCATGTGGGATCTAGTGCATAATCTAAACCGTACGTACTTGGCTCTCCTATAATCCACTCTTGTCGTTGAGTCAAAATGCTAAGCTCCCCACTAGATGAAATGAGAGGTGAAGGTGTGAGCCTACCCGAAGGATTGCATTTCGAGTTCTTTGTTAGAAGAACGGAAATCATAGGCGAAGATGCGTTGGTGGGAAGTGTATTCGATGGCGGTGAGACGGTTTATGCGAAGGTTTTTGATGAGGATGGTGTGGAATGGAGACGTTATGACTACCTGAATTGGGAGCCGAAGAAGAGGGCGGAGCGGCGCTCGATGTAGAAGATCTCCACGGCCACTGTAGCTGATTATTGATGTAGATGATGCAGTATACCGAAAGACTACTTGCCGCACTGCATCTAAATTTGGTAGAGGCCTAATCAAGATATGATGATCTTGTCAAATATATCTATATTCAGTATTAATGACAGAGCTGGTAAAGGATTTGTGGTTTTTAGGGTTTATTGTAAAGCCTTTTGTAATGTAGAAGAAAGATTCTTTATAGTGATAGGAAATATTTGGTTTACTTCCTCCGCTGTACAATTCGATGTTTATTCAACCCAAACCTTCTGCTGGCATTGGAGATACGCGTTTTTCAATAAACTCACTTGCTATTACTATCTAAACAGTCCTTGGTCCTAAGTCAGCTTTAACTGGCCACTCTTATTTTATTGCTTGCATTCACTTTTGGGCAACCCCGGGCCAATGGCAACAGGATTCAGATTAGCGAGCAAATGACCTCGCACTCAATTTCAACTTATCAAAAACAAAAAAGACCCATGATTAACTTTCCCTCTAAAGTCCATCATCCTACGCTCTAAATTAATTTGAAAGTCAAAGAAGTCTAAAACATGGGTGGCAATCACAATCAAAATGTCGATACATCCACAAAGAAAAGAGCAAAGCCGTCGCCTGCTATCTCAGATTCATCGAAGTCAAAACGCCCTTGTCAAACCTCGACCACTCAAAGGGAAAGTGCTGGATGTACCACAAAACTGTCTGATACTTCATCGAACAGTCTCACGACAGCCTACCAATCAATCAAGTATGAAATGCTTGAAAGAGCACTCGATGAAAATCTTGATCCTCGAATTTTGAGTTCCATGTACCAAGATCTCGAAAACCACTATGTATTTAATCGATTGCCTGAAAATGTCAGAGTCCAGCAAATTGAACAGGCCGTTTTCTACAATTTCTGTAAGTTTTCATACAACTAAAAACCAGAGAATACTTTTGTGCTAATAAATCCCCTAGGGCCAAACGAGACGTTCCCAGGAGGCTTAGTCCCTACAACGAAAACATGGCAATCATATACATCACGTCTCTCCCGCTATATGATGGATATGGTTCCTGAGGATATATCCGATTTCCCTCTGGCGCATAGTTACATTTCTGATTGTTTTGGCATACGATCGCCAGACATGGATGCGGATGCAACCACCTTGGGGAAATATGCAGAGTATCTGGCATCTGGGGAAGACGCTTGGTACTGTCTCGAGGAACTCGTACATTATGGTGTTAAGAAGAGTCGAAAACTCGATAAAGAGACAGGTTGTTGTAAACATTGCTTGGATACGTCGGAGTATGCATATTGCATTCAAGTACAAATCCGAAACGACGGAATTGGCAGGGTTAGTTTTCGTATGAAGGAAATAGCCAACATGAAAGTATTTGTTCAAGTGAAGGTAGAAGATGTTTGATTTCCAAGTCTCGAAGAAATATCCGGGAAGGGCTGGAAAAGACCATTTGTCGTTTGGGAAATTAGGTGGGGATAGCTCTTGTAAAATAGTTAAAGCACATGTAGCACTCAGAACCTTATGCACGTTTTATGTCTGCATCGCTGTGATGCTTGTTGTGTGGTCGTGGCTGTAGACTCTGCCGTTTCAATTGAACCTAATAGCATAGAATTTGGATCTCACGATTTCGGAAGTTAACGCAAAAAAGATTGACATAATTGAACTGACTAATTGACTTATCATAAGTCAAACCTCCACCCCGCGGGCATCTCACACGAGTTATCAGACCAAGCATTCGCTACCAATGTATGAAAACGAAGTGCGAACTCTTGAGTATTGAAATGTTAATCATGAACTGCTGTTCACGTAGCCCCCCCCTCCCCACCATATATGACGCAACCACTCCTTATATCCACTTTGCCCGACCTTGAACATTCCCACATCTCAATTCCAAATGTCATAACATGGAACTATAGATAGAGCAAACCATCCACACGATCCAATAACTGCCCTTTTATGATTTAAACCCTACGCAGGGCGCGTTATCTTCTGCATCCGAAAATGCACCACGCCCTCAAATCGTTGAATTTGGACGCACCACGGATAGTTGTTTACCCGCCCTTTGCAGTCGGGACAATCCATTGAGTCATTCAGTTTAACCGGATCTCCAAGTGGATAAATAAGCTCTCTCAAACAATACCAGCCCAAGACGTTAGATGCCACGAATTCGTCATATCTATCCAGATTCCCGACAACCTGGAACTTGTGTGCAATCTGCGAATGAGCAATTTCAATGGTTGGAAATTCGTGTTTCCACTTTGGATCGGGGACCATATTGGCTAGGCGGTTTCCCAACTTGGACATGATTGCCAATCCCTGACTATAGGATCTCCGGCGGGGTTCCGTGGTTTGTCATTTCCAGATTTTTCGCTTTCCGAGAGATCTTTGGCTCGTTGTGAATTGTGTAATAACACAGAAAACTCTCCGTCATCCCCTACGTTATCATTAGTTAATGCATGCAGAATTGAAGTTTGGAGGCAGCTTACAGAAAATCTCGTAAATGTCGCGTTCGATATCCTCCACACTCTTACCAGATTCTTTCGCCTTAACGAAGGCCCTCCTGAACACATTCATATCGACCTTCAAATCATTGAATGCCTTTAGAATGAGCTTGTCTTCAACCGATTGGTACGTCATGTCGTTAGCCGCTGATGCAACGATGAGTTCCTGAGAGCGGGAAGTAAAGATTGTTTGGTTGTCGGTCGTGGATTGCCTAGCTCTTTTTGGTATTTGCGAAGATTCGGCTGATGATTTCGGTCTCTTTAGCTGGAGAGCATTGTTATTGTTCATGTTTGTGAGTTGTGTGTGTTAACCTGATACAATTAGAATTGAAGCTGCGATCGTAAAACCTGACGCTCCCAATTGGCGCTAGTACTAATTAAGCTTAGTTTGATATTCACTTTTTCTCAACTCACCCCAACATATTTTTTCCTAGTACTTTTCTAGTACTTTTCTAGTAATAATAAAAGGGGTTTCTAGTATTGAGTAAGGTATATACAACCCTTACTAGCTGGGTACCCATTTTGAGCAAATTTGAAGCATATTTTCTAATCTTGCACCTAACCTGGCCGCCTGGCTGGCCTAGCTAGCTTAGTAATATATCTGCCGCTCCTCCCTACTAAAGGAGCGTCAGGTTACAGTGTGAAGGTAAGCTTCTCAGTACCCAAAAACTAAGGTTTATACAGCCAAAACAGCGTGAACCAACTTCCTTCTGGCAACCTGACGCCCCCCCTGACGCTCCTAAAAGTTTACCCCACCAAAATTTACCTGACGTTCCTAAAAAAGGAGCGTCAGGTTACAGAAAGAATTATTGTTATCAAGTTCAAAATAATGGATATTGCACAGCCATATCTACCTAGCCACACTCTCGCTAAACCCGTCACAGAAATTTGCACCTAGAGCCTCCGGAGGAGGCGATTAGTTTACTAGCATGTAAAACTACCTCCATACGAATCAAAAATCGAGCAATGGCTCGTGAGAGCATTTAGAAATCACGGAGATCTGGCGAAGTTTCAGCAAATATGCGATGAAGCTTCGGGACATGATAAGGTGGTATCATTGCCAGAAGACCAAAGAGTCAGGGCGATTGATAAAATCGTACATGAGAGATTCTGTGAGTTAAATATCTAACCTTTTGGAATGATGGAAAACTAATAGTGTATAGTCAAAAAGAATGAAGGGTTTCCAGCAACAGCGACGGCGACAAATGAATCCGAGGTTCAAAACCCGTCTACAACTGACGCGCCAAAACTCAAATACGAGAATACGATACTCCCTCCGGAAGAGGATTCTGCATTGGAAACCGCGTTGGCGAAACAGGACAGAGAGGTAATTGTGCCGGCAAAGGTCGAAGATAGTCCTGCAAGAGTGATGGACTATATGAGTTTCGCAAATGCCGCGGCCTTACCTGCTACTCCTACTCCTACTCCATCTGCACTAGAAATAGCACTACAAACACCCTTTTTTGAGCGCACTAAAGCACAAAATGAGGCTATACTTGAGGCGGATTGGGGGAAAGAGTTGTTCTAGAAAAGACGCGAAGAAGCAGCAAAAATGCTCCCAGCTGTTGAAGCAAGAATGGCTGCTCAAGAACGAAAATACAACATGGTTGTCTATCTCCCGAAAAATGAGAATGGAGAATATCAGTACTGTTCTTATTTAAGAGCAGAAAAAGATGCACTAGACCAATGGCATTCCCACCATGGCGCAGATGTGCAGCTTGCAGCGCGGGAGTTGGATGTCGTATTGAAGTCAGATTTTAAGGCTGGAAATTAGTTCAAGATTTGGCCAGAGCCATCAGATTGGGAGGCATTCAACAAGGACCCGGAACCTGGTATAGCTAAATTAGCTGCGGCTCAGCAGTTCGTTGGCTTCTTTAATTGGGATTATTGTGATTACCGGGATCAAGATCCTCAGGGTCAAGCAGGCGAAAGGGGTTGGGATTATGTGCTCTTTTGGTATAAGATGCGTAATAATGCTGCTAAATCGAGATATCTCAACAGCAAGGTGGCAGCACTGGTCTCAACCAGCATTCACAATTCTGAACCATCGGAGCATCTTCCAGATGAAGGGATTAGGGCACACACAAGAGCCCAAGATCCGGAAGCGGCTGCTCCTACTGTGGATATGATTCACTTCAAGACCAAA
>JWJA01005152.1:0-11905 GCA_000812885.1 Lanzia echinophila
GCTTTTTCCGATTAGGAGTGAAAGGACGTATGAGGGAGTATTAGCGTGCCTTCACGAACCGATTATTATTGGTACCGCAAAGTGCTGTAGGGTAGTAACATTATTGTGTTAGTGTCTGTTGCTTGTAGTTGCGTTTGTGTTTGAGAAGGAAGTGTATCGAATGTAGCGGAATGTAGCGGAATGAATGAGAATGGATGAAAAGGAATCAAATTATATGGGATTGGATGCAATAGATAAGGCAGAAGAGGATGGTATCAGATGGGAATTTAATATTGAAGTGCCGTTAGCGCATGCATCATATTTTCCATCTATTTTCTTTCGACCTTCTTGCAGTTACTTTTCCGAAGTTTGCTCATCCAATCCATTACATTCCTTCCCTTCCCTTAGAACTTGTACTTGCAATTCTCATCTCCGAACTCCTGGCAACATGTATGTACAAATATGCAAATTGATTCCCTGCTTTTGCTCCTCCATTCATCCCCATATACTGGATAATAGTACCCATGCATATCTTTCAGGTATCCGCGGGAAGGTGTCCCTTGCAACTCCTTCGCACTCATGCCTATTCACGTGGGTACGTCTCCATTCCATCATATCTATTATATCCATAATATTCCTCATGTGACAGAGCGTTGATTTCGAGATCTGCGTTCACTATTCATTAGCGACATCATCATTGAAATAACCCTAGCCAAGTACTCACATCTACTTGCGCATTTATACATGCCTTTGAAGGCCAAAAATATAACTTTTGCTACTTTTCTTTCTGCCTTCTTTGATGGAATCTGCAATAGCTCTTATGCGACTTTTATTCTTGCGTTCTTTGATTGATTTTGCAGATGAGCCAGATGACTGGTAACCATCGTCCTGGTCTGAAGGCAATGTGTGTGATGAGATAGATGCCCTCCCAGTTGAGACGATTGCCTTGCTACCACTAGCCTGGCTTTCGGATCGATCATTCCAAGTGATCTTACGTATATCCTGTGAACGAAGTTTCTCGCCCTTCTCATTGAGTTCATACCATTCTCCTTCATCGCTCAAATACCATCTTTTGTTGTTAACGTCTAGCGCGCTGAATATGTACGGCTTTTTGAGGCGATTCGCATCGGTTATGGCCTGTAAACGGACACTAAGCGTTGGAGGCTCACGAAGTCTTGTAACTCGGCTTGCGGCTTCCTTAAGTATTTCGTATTTGCGCTGCTTAATGGTCCGTAGGATCCTAAAACGGCTATTATGTCCCTTGATAGAGGTATAAAGCCCGAGCATTTTGCTACCCATTAAGTATTCATACGCCCTGGCCTCGCCATACATGAAGTAGTCGTACCATCGTTGAGAATTCAGATCGAATACACAGAGACGATCACTTTTGACATCGAATAAGGCCAGGACAATGTCTATTTCAGATGTAGGGACCCAGTCGAATTTGGGTTTGATGCCTGGAGCCAACTTAAACCCATTATTGTCAGCCCATGTCCCATCAGAATGCAGAAACATTCTTGCACCTAAGAAATCTACGGCATTAAAAATGGATCCAGAAAGCTTGGAGAAGTCGACATTTCCTGCAATGGTACTAACTTCTACATGTGCAGGAAACGAGGGCTTTTCGGTATCTTTAAGTAGTTGCCAAGCCCAAATTTTGCTTCCGGGTGAATCCTTTATGTAACGCCACCAGCGCACACAACTCTGAGATAGACAGACTTCAAGTTTACAGAGATGACCATTCTTATCTTCAATCTCCAAAATTTTGGTAAATGTGGGAATGCTTGTTGTTTTGCTTGGAGCATTTGTTGTTGACGATCCAGCTGCTGAACTTGATGTGCTTTGACGATGGTGCTGTGCAGGTTTATGACTGGATCCGCCAATCCTTCGGCCTCGATGACTTTTGTGGTCTGGCATTTTCAAAAGAAATAAAAGAAGCTGATGATTTTAGAATGAAACTGACAGGGCAATAGATTGGTCGTAATCGTACAAGATTTGTGAGATGAAATGAATTGAATGAGAATTTGGGTTATCGCGAGAGAAAGAAGCAGAGACAGAAGCAAGTAGCTTAGTTGAGGTCGTAATGATTCAAATTAATGATGAAATAATGTTTGTTAAGAAATGTTTCGAGTGGATTGATCGAGTTGATATTGATAGTACACAATGAAAGAAATACTGTATACCTTTATAACTTTACCAACAGATAGCACTGCCCTATTTTTGGTTTCCGTGGACTTTTCAGCTAGTCAGGTGAGGGCCATTCAGTACCCTGCAAGAACAGAAGTCTAGAAGCATGTGTTCAGCGGTAAAAAAAAATGGCGGGGTATTGTTGGTATGTTGCATCCTTCGTCTTCACTTCCCCCATCCAACACTTCCCACACCCCCAATACTTTTGAAGTAATCTTATCTCTTTGATTCCTTCCTTCTTCTTAGCTTCCATAGTCCCTGATATGAGTTATATTGTTTCAATTTAGGATCCGATTCGTTGTCTTAAGATTTCACACCCAGCAGGTTCGAAACCCGTGCTTCTTCGACTTCCTTGCCTTCTATCTTGATGCTTGAAACTTTTCAATCAACATATGCTAGAAATAGGATTGAAGTGGCGCAGAAATCCTCCCTCGGGACATGAGCCAGTGAAATGGCAATATACGCATTTCTGCTAGGACCAGTAATCCACTCGGCATCACCGAGCGTGTAAATGATACGTTATACCGTCAATAGCCACTATGGGGTTCAATTCGGCGCATATTTTTCGAATCTCAAAATACGGTCCGGGTAGAAACAAAGTAAGGTTCTCGACGCGGCGGTTATCGGTGCTTGTTACTGGGTAGAGAATTACTAGTAGAGATAAGGAAACTGAGATTGTTTTGAATCTTGAAATTATAAATTGAATGTCGATTATTTGTTGGCGGCATAGTGGTCGATTTTATGGTTGAGGGATGGATGAGTAAAGAATCTTTAAGTGGGTGACATAATTATGGAAGCTTAGACGATCCACTTTTGGAAGTAAAATTTGTTGGTAGTAGTATAATGGTGGGTCTTTTTGGCAAAGGGACAGATAGAGAATCCTCGAGGATCGATGAAGTCCCTATGGATGGGAAAATGCTATTCCAAGCAATAGAACTTTCAAGATTATTTTGATATCAATATTTGTTGGTGGAGTTACCTAGTGATGGCTTTTGGCTCATTGAAGGAGTTAAAGGCAGAGAAATCTTACGGATCCAAGTAATCTCGAAGTGGGATAAATCAGTCGTTTTCATATTCGTGGCTGAACTGTGATGGCAAACAGAACTTCTCGCTCTGGGGGTGAGCGTGAACTTGTGTGGGCGTGTGAGTTCCTGCGCTGGCGTGTAGAATTGGGAACAGTTCTTTGCTGCAAACAGACAATATTCAAACCATGACTCTATATTATTAGATCTAAGATAACATCATAACTATGTCTTAATGAGCTTTGCAAAACATTTCTTCATCCTCTCAATACTTTCCGAAAATGAGTCTGTAGGAATAGCAAGTGTGATTCTCACCCATCCTTTCTCTGACTCCGCTCCACCAAATCCTTTTCCCGCACTAACCAAGATTCCATGATCTTTCATATCCTTTACAAGGCATTCTTCTTCTTTCCATGATTTTACATCTTTTAAGGGTTTCGCAAAAACGAACAATCCCGCATTCGCAGGCAAATATTCAATGCCGAAATCATTCAATGTAGAAATTAACATACAGTAATGCTTGCGAAGAAGCCCGTTATCCGTATCCAACAACGTAGGAAGTTCTGGTGAGTTAAGAATGTGAGTGAGGAATACGCCGGAGAGCGATGATACCTGGTTGTAGGTCGGGAGCGAAACACCTATACGAAGCATAGGGTTCGACTGAGTGATAACGCAACCCTATTAGATTATTAGTAGCCGTATCTCAGATAATACAAATGAAAACTTACTAATCTAATTCCTGGTAATCCGAACAGCTTACTGGCACTACAAAGAACATGGATTCAATTTCAACCGAGTCGTCCTTCATCTTTCTGGATGTCTTCGACCCCATGTAGCAGAGAAAGCGCCGACGTGAACTTATTGCCTTGTGTGCCATCTCCATATTCCAGGCCGGCGTAAACCTCATCGGAAATGTAATGAATGTCCTTCTCCGCACACCAGTTGAGTAAATCCAACAAGACATCTCTCTGGTAACATCCACCGAAAGGATTATGAGGATTGCAGGTCAATAATCCCTTGATTCTTTGTGTGTCTGCAGTCGAGTGGTAAGCCGTTTCAAGTGCCGATAGCAAGGTTTTAGATGTAAGGGAGGTCGAGAACGGCGCTGGGTTCACTGGAATCAATGTTACTTCAGCGTGAATCTAGAAGAAGGCACCAAATGCATCTACACCCCAAGTAAGTTGTTAGTGATAATGCAACGATGGGTGATGGGTGGATAACCCACTCCAACAAGGACCGGGTACAATGATAGAGTCCCCTGGCTCACAGATACTACTGACGAGAGCATTAAGACAATGACCGGCACCTGATCCAACCACGAGGTGTTCTTGGGTAACCGGGAGTGTAGGCTCTAGATACTTGTTGAAGAATGATGCCAATCCGGAGAGAAGACCAGGGTCCCCTCCAAATCCCGTAGGATATTTGAATGCCTAGCCATACTTCAGTATGTAAAAAGTCTGTTCGGAATCGGATTGTTGACAAACTTCTTCAGTCAAGTCATTAGACATGGAATCTTTGCACAATCGTAATAAATCCGGTCGCAGTAAACCATTATCAGCCTGAGAAAGGTCAATTACATTAGGATCCGAGTGCGTATGGCTCGCGCTGGTGGCTGCTGCGACGGGAAGTAAAGCTTGAATGGTGTTGCTCATCCGACTCGAGACATCAGTAGATTGACTTTTAGTCTCCGCCATTGTGAAATGTTAATTGAATCGAAATCAAATTTTCTGGGAGAATTCTCTGATGCAAAAAGTTTAGATCTTGACTTTGGTACATTTTGATCAGTTGTCGACTCACAATCCTTGCAAAGCAAACGCGTTGGAATTTGCAAGGTTGCGGCTGTGCTTACTCGGCCTTCCAATCTTGACGCACTAAGTATTCATCCGAGGTATAGCATGCTCATTTCTATGAGAGTTGCAATCGTAACAAACGCGCGTTATCAATTGTTTTCACATTCACCACACCTTAGCTGTCTTTTTGGTGAATATAGTCGGCACACTAGTAAGTGAAGGAAGAAGATTCATTTCCGGGCCTATTTCGAGCTGAATGCTTGCCAGAGGCACATGTGCGAGTTGAGATAGCTGCTTTCTACTTAGGTTACTGGCTGCATGTCGTATAATCATAGGTACGAGGGTGTGTGCTTGGCCGGATGCTTATTCAATTATTACAAAGCCTTAGTAATAATGACCAAGTAAGGGTACCGTTGCACTGCAGTACATAGCCAGTGGTCGATCAACATCAATTTGTTGTATTCTTTGTACAGTCGATGAAATAGATCTTCGGATGTTTGAGAATTGCATCCGGGCTCAAGATGTTCAAGAATGATACTGAGTTGTATTCAAATCTCGAAGGATGGCAGCCTTGTACGAAGATATGACTTGGGATTTGCTGTAAGAAAGAAACAGAGCTTGCAACAGCCTGAACACGATCGACTATACGTCAGGCCTGGGGAGCAAAGATGTAAAACTCAGAACAATAGATATGAAGACGTTCTACTAATAAAACTACTATCTCTCTCTGTCTCCCTCAACCTGAAAATTCCGAGCGGCAAGAATTGCTATTTCCCATTATACTCCACTAGAATAGAACTATCACTAATTCAAATCATAGACTACATCATTAGATTCTTCGCTCGGTATACTACTCTTCTGTCAAACCATACATCTCCGCTTGATTCAAGTATAAGGCTTCCCAAATACCTCCGAGATAAAATCTTAAACTTTACCTAGTATCGTACTGTAGAACGAACTGATGGCATGACTCGTGGTTACGCGCTGACAGTATCTTTTACCATGTGAATGGGCGTCATCAATTAATGTAAAGATAGTTGGGGCTTGTTCCACAATACGGGTACCAGGATCAACTGCAATGCGGCCATAGCTAAAATCACTTTGGTGAAGGTGTTGTAAGCCTCTCCAAATGTATTTCTAACCTCTCCTTGAATCTCCGGGGCCAGTGTAGATATGAATGGAATATTCTGGAGAAGCAGTGTAAGTTGATCCGAAGATATCAAATGAGACACCTTTGAGGTAACGGAGTCATTCATGATACTACCTGCGACTGATATGCCAATTGCAGCGCCAATCATACGAGATTGTATTATTGTACTTGTCCCAACTGCTACCAAGATTGTAAGCGATCGAACATCAAGGATATGCACTGAGAAAAGCACACCAATATCTCTCGCTTCTATAGCTTTCGGTACAGCCAACATCAATATAATGAACACGGTTCCAGCTCCAAAACCGTTGATTGCCTCGTATGCGTAGAAAGCATGCGGAACACCCTAACTGGCGGCGCTTGAATGGTTTTCATTAGTGAAACACCAATCAATTGTATGACAGAGCTCGCAGCGACGAAAATGATGACTGGCTTTTGTGTGACAATAGTAAGTACGTTTCCAAAAAGGATCCTATTGGAACGGCGACACTAAAGGCCAAAATCCGGATTCCCACGTATTCTGTGAGTCAGAATTGACAGTTTGGGATCTTTGAGGCAGCACGATTGTCAGAACTGTCATTGGTATACCTATGAAGAAACCCATACTACACAACGGTTAGCGAAACCAAGTGAAAAAACGAGAAGAATAGGCGCACATAATCATCCCTAGCCACACACGATTGTGTATGGATCTCCAAGGAAACATCGGCTCTTGTTTAGCACTGTTTCTTAGATATCTTTCCCACCTGAAGAAGGCTAGCCAAAGAATTATAGATACCAGTAATAGAACGATAATCACCGGCGATGGCCATTTGAACGTTATTGAAGACTCCAACAAGGCCGTCGCCAACAAGAAGCACGCCCCTAGGAGGAGGAATGCCCCTATGAAGTCAATTCTTTCTACCCGCCTTCGTGCTCTATGTCCCTCTTCAGGGCTGGAGCTTTGATAGACCAGCTTAGTGGCTAAATCATGGTAAGGAAATTTGGCGGGCATGACCAGAAGCAATAAAATGGCAGCAATCGCTCCTAATGAGACGCTATCTTGGCGTCAGTGAATATGATATCGCATAGAATTAATCAGCTCAAAGTATGGAACCTACTTGAATAGGAAGATCCACCTCCATGTAGTGTGGATATCGATAGCACCGCCCAACAGGGGCCCGGCAACAGTGGCTAGAGCAACCACCCCGAAAGTGACACTACCATATAATGGCATTTTGCAGTCTGGAATAAGTTGATATATAATTACCATAGACAACCGAAAAAAGCCAGAAGCCCCGATTCCCTGGAATGCACGGAATAGAATCCTGGAAAAAGAAATTAGAACTTGTGTACAGATAACATAATGGACATCATACAATTGTTCCATTGTCTGTGCAGCTCCGCAGGCCCTTGGAAAATATAGTGAAGAACACAATAGCCGATATGGCGACATATTTCCGGCTATAGATATCACCGACTTTTGCGCAAATGATAAGGAGACCTATGTGGTGTTAATAATTCACAGATATACATTTTTGCATTGTAGTAACATGTGTAGCAAACTAAATACTATATCATACTTTAACTCGTCTTTTCGAAACTGTGGAATGCATTTCTCATCGTTGCCAAGGAGGTACTGATAATCGTGACTTCAATGTTGGCGAAGAAAATGCATATGCATATTCTTGAAGGCGTGACGAGGTTAGCGTTCATACAACGTGACAAATAAGCCTGAAGGACACGCGAAGAGATTGACTGAAGTTTTGCACCCTGTATGCAAGTGATTCGTGGCAATTCGTTCCCTGATTTCATTTACTTCTGGTTCTGCATTTCTTTGCACCACAATTTCAGATTCCTTCAATCAGTTTTCAGACGCTTCCATCTGGTAATACCGAGCTTTCTATTAAAACGAAGGAAACAAACAGCTTATCTGCAGTTACGTGCTCCCAATTCATGAGAACAATTAATTCTGTGATATACAACTGTGAGGCATTCCCAATTGACATGCCCAACTCTAAGAAGATATTACTTGTTATTGGAAATTCTGTGTCGCCATGACCTTGTTCATTTTTGGTTTTTCTAGATGATTCTACATTTTGAAACTCGCATGCTAATCAAAATCCCTTTGTCTCATTCGAAACTGCGTGCTAAAAATAGGTACGGTAGAGAGAGTACTAATAAGATACCATAACCACAAGTGGTAGGAAAAGCTCTAGTTTAAGTACATGGAGTGGACTAATTACGTATATTAAGATTGGAAATGATTAGATAAGAGAGGTTCCTAACCTAACGGACGTTCGTACAGCTTTGATCGGCGTGACAATGGCTACGCTAGGGAGAAGGATTGGTTGTCTTGATCATCAAGTGATTTTCTGATGCCCTGAATGACTATGACAACATTCGAGCGACAATTAGATCTACTGGTGTAAACCAGAATGGACTATCTAATACTGGTATCTCCATGACCAGTGGAGAGGCCCAAGAAGCATTGATTCGAGAGACATAGGAAAAATGCAGCCTAGATATGAAACTTGACAAATTCGTGGAAGCTTATAGTACAGATGCGAAGGCCGGCGATGAACAAGAGTTAAATGCTATTAGAAAGGTGTTTCAAAAGAACCGATGGGTGGATACGGATGACTTATCCGTATAACTTGTTGACACTTTTGGCCGAGCGAGTGTCAAGTATTACTCAACGATTCTAGTGGGTCTATAAAATCGAACATAGGTCATTTGGAAGGAACTTGTGGCTTACCTGGTGTTGTCAAAATTATTTTCGTTTTGCAGCATGAAATCATTCCTCCTCTCCTAATTTCCAGAAGCTGGATATCCAAGCGAACAAAACCTATTTGAACATGCAGTAAGAAAACCAAGTTCCCAATGTTTTGAACTACAAAACACTAATTTTTGGATGCAGGTCCCCCGCCAAGCAACACCTTGGTTGAGTACTGGGCTTATAAGAGCATCCACTCACTCCTTCTTCCATTTTAGATGCCACTTTATATCCCGAATTGCTATTCAGTGAAGAGACCGACGTGTACTTGGCAACATAATTTCTGAGCTGTTAAGCAGTGATGACTTCAATCGACTGGGTCTTTATCTCGAATTACCTTTGCATCAAAATCCCAGTATGAACATTTTGCAAATTGGTGCGGCAAAAGGTATACTTACGAAATTCATTTTGAAAACAATGAAGGACTTCGGAAATGCAAAAGCTAGTTTTAGCATCGCTCGTTTTGATGTGATAGATGCGTTTGGAACGTTGTTGGACAGTGTACCGGGGAACGAAATAGCCGCTCGTAATCCCACCAAGAATCAAAATTGCCACCGTATGTTCGGAGAATTAACTGGCAGTGGGTGTCCAATTGAAGGAAGACATGCAACGAGGCGGTTATTCTATAGAAGCAGTACTGCTTATAGATACTGTTGCAATCACGCTAAAGGTGACATCTTTAATCGTGATCTTCAGCACGAATGGGAATTTCATAACAAAAATGGAAAGCTTGAAATCAAAAGAACCATTCCAAGTACAGATATTAGCTAGAAGTTTGCAGGCGCTCCACATGCAGAACTAAAGACGCAAAACTTTAATGACGGGATACTGCCTGTAGACTTGAATATCCAAATTCCTGGTCTTCTTGATTCCTTGTATTTCGCCAGAGATATATGATGCATACTACCTCTAGCCCATGAAGAGATAGAGGTTCACGTCGAAGTAATCGGTCTCACCGAAAATGGCTGTTACCGTTAGACCCCCACAAGCTTTTAATCCTCCTAGAGCATCATCACAACTCCACATTCCCCATATCCGAAAATACAGAGAGCCAAATTATGATGGTGCTCATCAACCCAGAAGGTGTGGAATTATTTTCAAACATTCTCGCTGCTCCCTTCCATGTTTAAATAAATATATAACCTTCACCATATAACCTATCTTCAACAACAAACATTCCAATTGTACAGTACATCTAATCGCTCATCCAAAAATACGTCACTGATGCGCACTTTTGTTACGCAAGCCGTTCTTCATAGCTTTTCATACCTCAAAACTTCATTCACCACATCGATCTTCAAACCCATGCCCCTTTCATATAAAATCAACTCAATCATTACAATTAATTCGAAAACGAATCCACAGCTACGAGGACCATAACCGAACATGTCATATGAATCATTCCTTATCATTGACGGTTTTGTAGCTCAGAGAAGTACTGTACTTTGATAAGGTTTTAATGCATGCAGTTGCTATTCTTAAATAAAGGATTATGGATATGGAGGTTTTACTGTACGGACTTGAAGAATGGTTTGGTTTAGATGGTTGAAGATAGCTTTTAGCTATGTTAATGATATGAGTGCTGAGGTACTGTGTGGTGTATAACTTTGACAATTTTAATATTCCTATCACGGGGAGCATACCACTCCTCCCCACTATCAATCAAGTATAAAAGCCACACAAAAACACAAGTACAACCCCCTCCCCCTACCCCGATAAAAAACAACAAAAACCCTTCACAAGCACAAATACAAAGGGCCAAGAATATAGACTGGAAATTTACCATCTGCATGTACCACTTAGATAGGCGTGCACAGTTTCCTTGTATGTACTTTCTTTAAGTTATGTTTACATATTTCTTGAGGGGATTTTAGGGTGGAGTGTCGTTTTGGGTTTTTGTTGTGAAGGTGTTAATATATTGAGTATTATCATCACGTCTCCCCTCAACTAATCACTAACTTCCATCCCCGGACGGAAGCGCAAATCATTCTCTAACAACAACAATACCAACCCCCGCTTCTTTCCCCCTCTTCCCCCAAACACTCCGTACCTCATTCATCCACATCCTCACATTCCCCTCAGCACCCCATATGGGTTAAATACGAACCAATTGGTATACTTGTATGCCATTTCATCTCAGTTGGGAAATGCTGGGGGTTTATATACTTTTCTTCTGGTGTGTTAGTTGCTTACTTGGTATGCACTATTATATATGGGGGTTTGTGTATGAATTGGTTTGTTAATGCATGGAGGTTGAGGGGTTTGAGGGGTTTGTTCATATTCACTGATTTCATTATACTCAGTTTGGTGCTGAAGTTGGTGCTGAAGTTGAAATTATGTACCTGTTTCTGGTTGAGATAATGTTTTGTGTATCTTTCTGTCAAAAAGATCTCGTCCAGGTTGGCTGGCTGGATGGGCGAGGAATGAGAATGAAAAGTGAATATTTAGAAGAAAGGCAATAGACCATATCTTCATACACATATAAAAAGATAAAATAAGCCCCACACTCCTCCTCCCAGTAACCTCCCAATCAAACTCTCACACCCACTCACCCACTCACCCTCCCAGCCCCCTTTCCTCACACGAACCAGCTAAAGAGTATATAAACCACCTCAAAACCCCCAAATAACCCTCATCGCAATCATGAAGCTATGTCCAAATCACTTTATAGGAGCCATTCCCCTGCCATCATAATCTACCTGCCTAAGCAAAATCTCAAAATAACCAGTCAAGTTAGATTTTACTTTGAACTAGGTAGGTATATATCTGAGTAGTGAGTGATATATCTGAGTAGTAGTGTGATATAGGGAAGGAAATTTGGCGGGCATGACCAGAAGCAATAAAATGGCAGCAATCGCTCCTAATGAGACGCTATCTTGGCGTCAGTGAATATGATATCGCATAGAATTAATCAGCTCAAAGTATGGAACCTACTTGAATAGGAAGATCCACCTCCATGTAGTGTGGATATCGATAGCACCGCCCAACAGGGGCCCGGCAACAGTGGCTAGAGCAACCACCC
>JWJA01005155.1:0-11930 GCA_000812885.1 Lanzia echinophila
GCGATTGTACCTCCGGTATTCGGCAATGAGGATTGTCGGAACCAAGAATTACAGGTGCGAATAGGAAGGATGGATCTTTAGAATATCTTTCTGCGAGATAAGATCGACATATGAGGGAGAGGGTAAGATTGAGTTTGAGTACGGCAAGTACACCGACTGCGAGCGCAAACAAGAAGAATGGTAATAACAGCCAGAAAACCTATGGCGCATCTTGTTAGTACAAGAAACAAACACATAGAATGGGGGCGCTCACAGAAGGTTTATGCCACCATGTCAACCCCTCAAAATCTGCATGCCCTTCCCATAACGTCTCTTCAGATCCTTCGGAACTGTCTCTAGAACTAGAGGATGTTCCATCATTGCTCAGCAATGGCGATTCTTCAGTTGCGCTGCTTGTATGCCCTCTCAGAGAATCTCTTGCGCCCCACAGTTTATGTCTCGCTCCATCTCCTTCCTGCACTCCAGATTTGTTATTCATCGTTATCGACTTATCGTAGGAATGCAAAGTATAATAATTTGTTTCGTTTGTCGCATTGGTCGGATTACAACCCTAGATGATAAATGTGAAATGAATCAAAGAATATTATTTACAGATTGAAATGGCGAGCGAGAGGAAAAGGAATACATATAAGAAGAGAAGAGGGAGAGAGATAAGAAGATGAAGATGACGAATTAAGAAGAATGGAAGGAGCCCAAAATTGCAAGTGTTATCGAATTCCAAACCTGCATTGATAAGTACCTAAGTGGGAATTCAGTACCAGTAAGTTGTAACCCTAAGCAAAAGTGGGTAGTTTATGATGCACTGCAGAGAGCTGCACAACAGCTAGAGCAGCAAACAACAGAAAGAAGAAGATTAAAGTTCCTCGCACGGGTGGGAATATGGAGTCCATGCAAAAGTTTCCCAATTGAATGAATGAACAATTGGCCTGTTCAACAGGGGGAAATCCAACGAATACCCACAACCCCTACTAGGTAGATTTAAGTATTTTGGGTATTATGAAAAAGACAGTTCGGGATTCGCATGTTCATGAGTTTCCGGGTGATGTATTTTTGGTGTATTAGAACAAGGGAATAGCTTTTTAAATATCATCTATTGTTTCGAAATAAATAATAAACCTCACCATGATTGATAATCCATATATATAAAGAACCTTGCATTGTTGATGAAATGGTGCATATATTTCAGATTAGATCCGGGCCGGCGGTCGAATAATTCACTGTATGATGTGCCCACGTGGGGGTGCAAAAGATGGCAATTCTACATTTCTATCGGATTTACGATTCCAGTACTTCCATCTACTAATGTAGTCGTTACCATCTAATCTGATAAATCTTATACATCTTGATATTTCGACTGATCGACTGAAAAAGTACACGTCAAGTGGTAACATCTATTCTCGTTGATTGAACTTTGGAGCACGTTGACCATAAAGAAGTGGTGAAGGGGGAATAATGGTGACGTTATCAACAACCTTGCTGCTTGGGTCTAGAGCTGCATCTATACTAACTTAGAAATGCTACTGCTTACGCCACATCACCAACCTCCGTATCACTGGCTACAAGCATCGGAGTTTGTGCCTGTGTTAATTCCGCTCATATCAGTACGCTCAAAATCCGTATTCTATAATACATATTTCTTATTTGAACCCCTTCTCTTTTAACGATTTAAACTGCGTAAGATTCTTGGACACCCGCAAAGAACTTCTTACTCTCTACACATTTCTCGCTCGTGCATTTAGGGCACCTCAATCCCATTTGCTTACTGCAAGCAATCCCACTATCCAGATGATCTTTAGCAATATCCGCAAGAGCTTGTATAAATATAGGTGATCCGTTCAGACTTTCTGATCTCTTGATAGTATCCGCATGCCCTGATTCTCCAATGACTTCCTGATCTAATTCGTAAAGTGTCTCAATATGATCCGAGGTAAAGGCAACAGGAATCAGAATAAGATTCGTTTGTCCCTTCTTGACATATTCCTCGACGGTATCACTAGTTTGTGCACCTAGCCAAGCACTTGGGCCAACTTGTGATTGCCAACAAAGTCGATATGGATAAGAGAAATTGAGTCTCTGCATAACAGAATAGACTGTAGCAGCAACCTCAGCTGGGTACGGATCGCCTATTTACAGTTAGTTAAGTAAAGTGCTTCTAGCCGCTATGTGTATGTACCTCTATTCACCACAGACATTGGTAAACTATGTGCCGAGAATAGTAGCACGACATCTTTACGCTGCTCTTCGGTATATGTTGCCAGCGTATCTTCGATGTTCTTTGCAATGGCTTCAGTAAGTCCCGAATGTACCGGCCATCGATCAATGACACTCCAATTAATCGTCCCATCGGCTCCGTTCAATCGACTGCCTACCGCTCGGCCTTCTAGTCTTTGCCTCCATTTCCATAACTCGTTCAGGCTGCTGCCAGTGGTAGAGCAACTATATTGAGGATATTGTGTGAATGCAACTGCTCTTCCCCCCTTGCCACCACCAAACCCATCTTCCAATAATCTATTGTACATTTCTTCGGTCAAAGGATTGGCGTACCGAAACGCAACATAAGGCTTATGAGGTGCTGTTTCGGGCGACATCTTGTCCAATAATTTGCACATTTCCTCGGCCTGGTATTCTGACCATTTTCGAATCGGAGAACCACCACCAATTTCTGCATATTGTTTTTGAATTTTCGGAGTCCGTCGCTTGGATATCAGGGGACCGAGGTAATCTTGGAATCTTCCTAGAGGAATCAAATCGGCATCTGCCTGAAATTAGACATGTTAGTATGATGGAGAATCGTGGGGCAATATTTCAACATACGAATAATCTACTCAAGAAATCCCCCACCTCATCAGTTGTTGAAGGGCCACCCATGTTCATCAGCACCATCGCTGTAGGCCCTTTTCGACCTGTCGCATCTTGTGTTACCGGCGGTACTGGAGTCGCGAAATTCCTGGATTGATCTGCACTATTTCTTTGCAGTAATGAAGCTGGAGAGGTTGAAATATTTGTGAGGCGTGAAACTGTAGCTTGTGAAGCTCGTTTGGTAAGCTGACCTACAGCTAGAGGATTTCGGAAAGACATTCTGCAGTTGAGAAAATGGAAAAATATTAACTACCTCTCAAAGAGCATTTCTATAAAGGAATTGAAAGTCGATGTAATGTAATGGAAAAGTTTAATAAATTGTAAGAGAACAGAGGACAACTTCTTCACTTCTCCGGCTTCTCCAGAATATGTACAAGGATCTACTTGCAATTGACGGAGCTCTTGAAAAGATGCCGATAACAGTTATTTTTAGCCAATCAATGTTAAGAGATTAAGAATGTAAAATAACGTGACTGCGCATCAAATTTGTCTCCACTTTCGCGCTGCACCGCGTCTGCCTGAATCTAGATGTTTGTTTGTTTGTATTGTGAAGACAAACTTCATTGAAATTCACAAAAATCTGGTCTACCTTACCTTCTTCCGCCCATTCTCCTACATTAATCTTTGCGAACGATATTGATACCGCTACTCAGATTCCTGAATCGATTTGAAATTTAGAGACAATGGGAGATTCAGAACCATGGAAAAGAGAAGAGGAGGACGAGGAAGAAGAGGTTGAGGAAGTTGTAAGCCCGTCGCTTTATCTTCTCTTTCATCGAGCGCCATTCTGACTTCAACTAGGACTATCGCACACAGAAAGATGCGGTTCTCTTCGTCATCGATGTCAGCGAATCTATGCTTACTCCTCCTCCGCCTTCTGATTCCAAGAAAGCCGACACAGACAGTCCAACGCTCGCCGCACTCAAATGCGCCTATACAATTATGCAACAACGCATTATATCGAATCCCAAGGATATGATCGGAATAATGCTCTATGGCACGGAGGCAACAAGATTGACGGATTCGGCAGGACTAGACACGTCCGTATATCCTCATTGCTATCTTCTGACAGACCTTGATGTACCTTCTGCTGAAGATGTGAAGGCAGTGAAGGAGATTGTTGAAGATGAGGAAGAAGCAAGTAAACTGCTAATTCCCACGAACAAAACCTTGGATATGAACAATATGTTGTTCTGCGCCAATCAAATTTTCACAACTAGAGCACCCAATTTTGGATCTCGAAGACTATTCATCATCACTGATAAAGATGTCCCACATGCCGGAGACAAGGATATGCGATCTCTAGCTGCTGTTAGAGCTAAAGATCTGTATGATATTGGTGTCATTATTGAACTTTTCCCAATTTCACGACCAGACCAAGAATTTGATCGTTCCAAGTTCTACGACGTCAGTACAATCCCGTCTAGCTTGTACTTTTGCTGATAACACTAGGATATCATTTATCGGGATCCTCTGGCAGAAGATGAGCCTAATATCGGCCCAAGTAATCTCAAATCTGGGGGCGATGGTTTGTCACTGCTCAACAACCTTGTCCTGGATGTCAATTCAAAACAAACTGCCAAGCGATCTTTGTTCTCCGGTTTACCGTTCGAAATTGGACCCAATTTCAAGATATCTGTAAATGGATACAACATTCTTCAAAGACAAACCCCAAGCAGGACTACATTTGTATGGGAAGGCGGAGAAGTAGCACAGATTGCTGTTGGCGAAACAACACAAATGGCCGATGATTCTGCTCGAGTCGTCGAGAAAGTCGAAATCAAGAAGGCCTACAAGTTCGGGGGAGCGCAAATCCTATTTACATCCGAAGAACAAAAGGAGCTCAAGAATTTTGGACCTCCGGGACTTAAGATCATTGGCTTCAAACCTCAATCTATGCTTCCCAACTGGGCTTCGGTGAAAAAGTCAACATTTATCTATCCAACGGAAAACGATTACATTGGCTCAACTCGAGTTTTTTCAGCGCTTTGGCAAAAACTACTGAAGGACAAGATCATGGGTCTAGGTTGGTTCATCGCTCGCAAGAACGCAACACCAGCAATTGTTGCAATCTTACCATCTGCCGAAAAGCTTGATGAAGCAACAAACCAACAAGTCTTCCCTGCAGGGCTCTGGCTATATCCTTTACCCTACGCGGACGATCTCCGTGATCCTCAACCAAGTCCCGCTCTAATTACTGCACCTGATCCATTGGTAAAATCAATGCGAATGATTATTGGAAATCTCCAGCTTCCCAAAGCCACCTACAATTACAAGAATTATCCAAATCCGGCACTGCAATGGCATTACAGGATCCTGCAAGCCATGGCTCTGGAAGAAGATATTCCCACCGAGCCCGAGGACAAGACGCATCCAAGATATCGTCTGATTAACAAACACGCTGGAGCATACATCAAAGATTGGGGAAAGATTCTACATGCGGAAATCGAGGCCTGTCAAAAGAAAAAAGGTCTCAAAAGGGAATCTGAAGACGCAGAGGATGATAGACCGAAGAAGAAAAGATTGTTAGTGAAGAGTTCGGTAAAGAAGTTAACAGAGATGGATAAAGATGATGTGAAGGCGTTGGTTCTGGGTGGGGGGCTGGATAAGTTCAAGGTCAGTGATTTGAAAGAGTTCCTGTTAGGCAAGGGATTGAGTGGTACTGGGAAGAAGGCGGACTTGATCGAGAGGGTAGAGGAGTGGGTCGAGGGCTAGTTAATTGGGAATGAGGAAAGAAGTATGTATGTGATATAAATGGACTTATGGCGTCAAGGCTCTGGTTTTTGGTCGGTGTATTTGTATGAATACTTACGAGCGCTTGGTTTTAAATCCCAAGTGGGTGGATGGGGCGGTTTTTGTTCATGTATGAAGCAGCAAAAGGGAATTTCTTCCAACGGGAAATTAGACTCAAATAATACTATTTCGTATTTGAGTCCATAAAGGTGTATGCGGTTTTTGAATTCGGAAACCGGCTTTTTTGGAGGAACTATATTTGTGTAGGTATTGAAATACTGGGCATGGTATATTTCATAGTGGAGTATAGTTTATAATTTTAATTCTATTTTGTGATGTGCATGATATCTATTAGCATCAAA
Source organism: Lanzia echinophila (assembly GCA_000812885.1). Classification (NCBI taxonomy): domain Eukaryota; kingdom Fungi; phylum Ascomycota; class Leotiomycetes; order Helotiales; family Rutstroemiaceae; genus Lanzia; species Lanzia echinophila. The sequence goes on from JWJA01005155.1 coordinate 5,955, forward strand.
GAGAAATATATCACCACTGGGTGAGTGGGGGAGGCGGAGGGATCCACACCTATAAATCTCCATGGATGTATATCAGGACGATTTCTCGACTATTGGCTGAAAGTGCATCCAGAAATCTTGGGATAACCCTTCGCCGCAATCGAATCATAAATTTTTCTGGTTCCAGTGCCGAACCATTGGTTTGTCAATCGTATGAAAAGGCTTGCGATATCATTCGGTTAAAACATACCGTCCAGCTTGTGAAAGTGCCTTCTGTGTGTGGGAAAACGCCGTCGAAAGTTGGTATAAGTAATCTAAATGCGACAATGTTCGACTGGGGGTTAAAATGTAACTTCGCAACGCAGGATGCAGTTTTCGTGGGATCTGGCTGTTGTGTGACTTGGGAGTCGATGAATTGACGGGTGAAAAAGTATGTGGGTTTTAGTGCAACACTTACTTCAAACCACTGTATAATTGAATAATCATTCAAATGATCAGATACTTCCTCAAAATCCTGCAGGTAAACATAAGTTTGCAATTAATTGCTCAATCTAGCCCCCAATTCATCACACTCTACTCCATCTACAAACCATCGCATGCATACTAGCATTTTGTCACGCATAGATAGTTCTTACAGTACAGCTGCATTCATGGGCTATAATGTGGGCGATGGAAGCAGCTATTACTGTTTAAATCTTGAACGGTAGAATATTTGAGTCTGATAGCTTGAGTCCAGAGTATGGTTTAAGGAGGTACTTTCAACCTATCTTTTCGGATCGAATCCTTATAATTCCTGTCTCGAGCTTGAATAATCAATGGTAGGCTGGAGAAATGGAATGGGATGGAAACCTTTTTTTTCTTCTCTTTTTTTCGAATGAATGGAAAGGGATGGGAATTATGAGTTTTATTTTCATGATGATATAGAAATTGTGTGAATTCATTAATGATAGTTGTAGAGGTGAGTATACCGCACCACCCATCTATCATTCATATCTCGCTTTCTTGACTTATCATACAATAAAAAACTCATGCTTTCGATGCAACCTAGCCTCTATCTCCACCAAGTCTTTCTTATTCTCCGCCGTAACATATCCATTGCGAATCAAATACGCCATCCAAGTCATCGCACAATTCAACTTAAATTCGCCCTTTGCCAGCGCCTCCCTCACCTCCTCCAAAGTCATCACCGAGAAACTATCCACCTCGCCATCATTTGGTTTCAGCACCAAATCCGCGGGGAGCTCAAGCTCATACAAATACATCAACTGCGCTTGAAATCCCTTATTCCCATCATCCCACTGCGCCATCTGGAACGACAAGACTCCGCACGATTTGATATGCTGACGAGTATAATCGCGCGAGAGTGATGCCTCTTCCTCTGCTTCACGAACGATGCATTTCAAAGGGCTTTCTCCGCTTCGCAGGCTACCGCCAACGGTGTTGTCCAACATTCCTGGATAGCTCATCTTCGTCATCGCACGTCGAGGAATCCAGTATCGTCGTCCAGTGGGGGTGTTAAAGTATCCAATCATATGAACACCGCCACCAGGAAAACCAAAAGTGTCCCAGCCTGAACCATCCATATCGAGCACATGTTCACCCAATGCCGTATCAAGAGGAAAAGCTTCATCACGCCATCTCGTGAGTCCGGTCACTTTGCCGGAATCGATACCGGCGCGTAAAGTCTTCGCAATGTTTTCGGTACGCTGCGAGAAGTTTTTATCGCCCGTGAGAGTGAGGGTGCGGCGTGAGTGGTCAAGGGACCAGCAATCTGAAGGCCAAGACATCTCTTTAATCAGGCTCTCGTATACATATCCGAATGGCGATTTATAGCCATCGACCATGAAGTACCAGTAGGATTTCATGTGTTCCTTGTATGCTTCGGGGTCTTGCGCGTAATACGGCCAGCTGGTGTCTTGGTTAGCTTTATCGCAGAATGGTGAGGAATATGTTCCTTACTTATCGACTCGACTGACCAACTCTAAATTGCTGAAATGATTTGGGTCATTCATATTGTTTTGCTTCAATAGAATAAAGAAATATCTCGATTGTATTCGATGAGTTTGTGGATGTTAGAATAATATATTAAGACAATCAAATAATATAGCTCGATTGTAGAAAGTAGTTGTACGAAATAGTAGATTGCGATGGAGTAGATATGGTATATTATGTATAGACCTGGTTTGAGGCGGTGTGGAGCGGCAAAGAAAATGCAGTGGCCTGTTTGCACGTCTATAGCATGGCTATAGATGTTTATTCTTAGACCACCTATCAAACTGATTGTTAGCCTTATGGTCACGTTAGGTTTGCTCTGTGTAACCATTTGTGACATAGGGATCCCACTAATATGTGATTGACTTGCCATGACAATGGATCTTCTATCTATCTCAACAGCTATCATAACGATCACCGGTGTGATAAATATGGCAATGAAGACTCTCAAGAAGCTAGCTTTACTGAAATATGTTCCAGGGTAAGTGCTTCAGCTTTGCAATGAGGTAAATAGACATCAGACCTAGTTTTAATTTCAAAGGTCTTCTATACTAATGACTTTAGACCCAGATTATCAGCTTTGAGACTGTTCTCGCAAAAGTACACCGGGCTGTGGTCGGGTTGACCATTGACGATCCCGAATTTGGTGTACTGATAATCAATCGCATTGAAGGTACACTTAGTATTATTAAAGAACTCCAGACTCTTCTAAAAAGTCAATTTTCGGAGTCTTTCGAATTTATCTAGAGGTGCATCTTCTCTTCTGCCAACAATGAAGTTCTCCGAGACAAAATGGCTCAAGATACAGCACAAGATGCAATGTCTGATGATAGATCTGCGAGACGTTCGTGTCTCAATGAATCGTGACTTTTTAATGCTAGGGATATAAGCATATTTCGAGCTCTTATTTATCTAGTCCCAAGATGTCTATACAATTACTAACCTATCTAATACTAAATCAACATTGCCACACTTCAAACCGATCCATCTGATATCACATTTATGTCATTGGAAATTCATAACTCAATAATGGAAATAAACACAGACTCCAAAAACCAGAAAAGTCTACTCGAAACATCGCTTATTCCGTCGGTAAAGCATATTGAAAGTTTTATTTTACAATTGGCGGCACGGATTCCAGAACATCCTCGGTCGCCCAGCAGGCTGAAATCGAATTCTCCACGTAATGACATACTCCCAATAAACCCATCAGTACGCTCTTTGCAATCTTCCACGTCCTCTCAACCATCCGCCTCTACAGTCTCTATCACAACTACGTCTTTGATACATCGATTGATACGTGCCCCAGACGTTTATATGGATATCAACGCCATAAAATATCTCGCCCCAAATGGCTCTCCGATCTTATGGGCAACTTGGTCATATGATATTACCCACCCCTCCTCAAAGGCAGCAAATGCACGGAAAAGTCGTGTCAAAAAGAGCTCAATGGAATCATCAAGCTTACATACCACTTTCCCACATAGTCCTTCCTCAGATCTCATATGGTATCTTTCATCAACCAATAAAATAGCTTAGATGGGCATAAAGTCACTCTTCAGTCTCCGCGAGTTGTGTCGTCATCCGAGAAATTCATCTTGGCTTAGAAAGTAAATATCAGAGGCATGCATGCAAATGCTCTTTTCGAAAGGCGCGGTATTGATTCATGATGTAAGTGAAAGTAAGGCCGTACTGCTCTCCATGTAAGTCCCTAACGTAGATGGTAATGGCACTATTAAAACACATAATTTGCATTGACGGCTGGAAGGTCGGAGGTGGTGAAGTTCTTGATTGGATAACGCGCAAACTTTTACGTCGAGGATAAAACCTCCCTGTAAGGTTTTTCTCATTTATCTTATCTGGAAGTATTAATATTAGAGCAAAGTCACCAGTTGATGTGATTTGGAATTACCATTTTGCCAATCCCAAAGACATTATACCGGTTGCACTTAAGTAACCCTTCTCCAAATACCTCGATAAAGCGGATGATTTGACAAATAGAGCTTTTCCCTGCTACATCGCATCATATTCTGATTAACTGCTCAATCTTAAGGATCAATTGCAAGCAACAACGAATAGAATTGATAACCAATACTCTATGGAGAGAACTACTCTGATGTGGGCATCTTCTCGGAAAGATACAAGGCCTTTGAAGATTCTTCTACGGTTTGGATTAAGCATTCATGCATGATTGGAGAGGATAGAATACATTCCATTTCGTTGCTGAGTGTGAATTGGAAGAGGTATTTGAGCTTCTTTTACAAACCGCTAGTCGAATGGCTGGACCGGACTCTTGCGTCAATTTTGATTTGGAGTCACCAATATAGGTGGACGCCAACTTTAACTTAAATTTGCAAGATGTGCGGACTACAAGCAAGTTCTACTGTAAGCTTATTGAAGCTCGAGATTACAAAGGGCAAACTGCACTATATCTTGCAGTGCGGATGACAGAAATGGGACATCAGAAGATCATTACGGTAAGTCAAAACGAGAATTCTTGAGATGAGAATGAACCTAGGATGGAGAGTTTTTACATGCCAGCAAGGCCGAAGTGTCGGATTTCAAGTCACCCGAGCCATCTTCCTTGGAATTACAAAACCACTTACTTCACTTCTATTCATTCTCCACCAAGTCACTCTATTTCCCTGTTCATTTGTCACATATCTCAATCTTACAACATTCTCATCCTTCATAATCTCAATCAAAAAATCTGAAAAATATACATCGCCAGGGAATAAATACGCCTCCGAAACCCTTATTCCCGGTAATGGATGGCTTCGCCAAAATCGACGATATTGAGCTGAGATGCGCAACAAAGTACGCGGAGCTGCCCAACGACCCGGGAATATGTGAACGACCTGACATAAATGCCCGTATGTAAATCCAGGGCTTTTCTCTGAAATTCACGCTTTGATTTTGGGAAAATAGATGATGATTTTCAAATTCGTGTTGCGTCTTGTTGGTTGTTATTCGCTCCTATCTTCAAATTTGTTGCTTTTTATATGAAGCCGGAGGGATAAGTTCACTATGCTGTACTAGATATTATCGCCAATTCTCAACATCAAGTTCATGGATTTCATACACAACAAGATGTAGGGAACGATATAGAAATTAATCTATGGCGCAAATAACCAGCGTTCATATACGAGTTGCTCAGGGGTCATGAACAACGATTCTAGGTGGGAAGTTCTGGAATTGATGATAACCGCATGAAAAGAGACGATGAGGGGATATTAGTGACGGTGGGAGTATGATTTAGTGATGATATTCGATGATTTGTAGATTTAGTAGGCTTTTAGTTTATACAACGAGACTAATGCGTCAGCGGTTCCCAATCCGGAGTGTTCTTGCTGCAGGTTCGGTGGTTACATCTTTGTTCCTTGGAGGACTTTATTCATTCTGCCTTGGTACAGTATACCTAGGTAATTTCTAGTTCTTACCATTGAGCTTTATATACAACACCGAGCCACATCATAGCGGAAGGAAGTGAATCTCATTGCCCTTTCTATTCTATAACAAGAGTCATGAAACAGAATATGTTCATAACCAATGAATACTTTCACTACTCGAGATGGATTCCTCTTCAATACAATAAAGTCCAGGTCCGGGTATAAAATGGTGAAAGTGGTTTGTTATTATTTTCTTCCCCAAGCTTGAATGTGAGTATTGGAGTGGTTGGAGACGATGGGAAGCCTTGTCGCGAATAAGGCGTATTTAAACCGCTTGTTCCTGGGTCGATTCTGGTATAAAGAGCAAGACCTGATTTTCCCACCCAAATTCCAGACCAACAGTAAAGATTTACATCCCAACAACAAATATACGAATACACAGTTTATTGTGATTCACCGATCGATCATCGCTGTTATCTGAGATATATCCATGGTCTTCAGTCATTCTTATTCTTCTACCTCACGATGTACATCCATCCTTCTTCAAATGTACAATGCCAGAAACTAGACGCGGTGTTTGTGGCAGATTTGGATTGCGACGAGCACTCCTAAAGGA